>AYEL01077526.1:0-22212 GCA_000484575.1 Olivierus martensii
TATCAGCAATCTCATTACCTGCAATCCCTTTGTGCCCCGGCACCCAAACCAGTTGCACCCGATTCCTGGTGGCCAGTTCCTCAATGAGAAGACGGCATTCCCAAACTAGTTTTGAAACAAATCGGGAATTATCAAGTGTTTTAAGAGCAGCCTGACTGTCAGATAGGATATTATCAAGCGCTTTAAGGGCAGCCTGACTATCAGATAGGATAAAATAGGGAATTTCATGTTTTAACATAAAGGAGGAGATTTGTTATTGGCTTTCATCCATGTTTTAACATATAGGAGGAGATTTGTTATTGGCTTTCATCAGGCGAATTTCGTGTTTTAACATATAGGAGCAGATTTGTTATTGGCTTTCATCAGGCAAACGTTTTAACATATAGGAGCAGATTTGTTATTGGCTTTCATCAGGCAAATTGTTTTAACATATAGGAGCAGATTTGTTATTGGCTTTCATCAGGCAAATAAAGGGTGGCAGCTTAAAGAGGTTTGACTGTATTTGGTATCCCTGACCTCCTGAAATTGATTTTCTTCCGTACTCCCTGAAAGACAGTTATATTTGGTGAATTCTAGAGAATATATAAATCTGATATAACGCTGAAATAAAATAGAAACCAGTTTGTGCTAGGTAGCGAACGATTTCTTACAGTATACTATGAGAAATTGTTCGCTATCCAGAAATCAGTTTATGCTATCAAACTGGTTTCTGGCTTCTTGTGAAAGATAATTGTATACAGATTTAAAACAAAGATTACTCGACGAGAATGCATTATTTGTCAAATTTACCATCATAGATTGGGGATTATGCATAATGTTTGGTAATTTTGATTAAAGCAGATCACATTGTAATGTCCGGTAATTTTGATTAAGGGGATAATCCCAGTGGCATGGGAAAAGCTTAACAGAATGACATTGCATCGAGCTTAGCATTAAAGTACGGTTATATGTAAATGGCGATCGAAACGCAATACCAGAGTACGAGGACCAGGTCCAGGTCCTCCCAATGCCACCACCGTTCGGACGGGTATCGTAAATGGCTCGTATTCTCGGCCATTCTTCCCCATCTGCCCTATACAAGAACTTTTGGATTAGGGACTGTTTTAGAGAACTCGTAACCCATGCAAAGCTTATGGTGGATAAAATCTATATCTCGATCCCGCTGGGACAATAGGTCACACGAGAAAGCACAGTGCACACATAGGCAACATTTCATCAGCGAAAATATAGAACGCACCAAATCAATTATTACAAATGATAAGTATGGAGTAAATTGATAAATACCAAACAGAAAATACCAGGAAAGAGCTTATTCTTTCGAATATATGCTATTTCTTATTATTTCCTATAATGCTTAATGCGGCTAAAAATTCTATAAAAAACCAAATAATAAACGGTAGTTCGTAATTTGAGATAAAATTACACGAAAATGTAATGTTTCAAAACCGAAAACGTTCCATAAACTGGCCAATTATATTAATTTTCGACACAAATATACACAAAAATGAGACGTTTATTGACAAAAAATATAGTACAACTGTATACTTTAAATATTTTACAAACGAAAAAGTTCCTGTAATATAATTTTTTCAGCATTGTTCATTATTGTCGAAGGTGCAAGGCCTAAACCTCCGCAAGACGATCTCCAGTCTCTATACGACAAATCACCTCCTCTTTTTATGGATTGTAAGAGTTTAGCACAATTTTTTGCTGCCTTTTTGTGCATACCTAATGGACGATTTTAGGCTCATAATTATTTTCTAAATGGAATATATAAAACTAGTGTAAACAAATTTAATTTCATTAGTTTCTGTTTTCATCTCTTTTATGGAAGGACACTACAACTATATGTGTTACTGGCCAATTTCTGGAAGTTTCTACCCATTTCTCATTGGCCAAAGGACACACTCAGGTGGTCCCTTTTGTTCAGTTTACAGAAGCTTCTAGAAACATGTAGAAATTCATTTAAACCACGTGTAACAGTAAAATAATCTATAAAAGTATGAATTTCGTAATCATATCGTGATTTTCGAATTGAAACTATTTAATTTGAAGCTTTATAAATCGAGGGTTATCTGCAGGTATATATAACATCATATATTGACATTTATCATCATAATTTTACTCATATACAGATTTTTTGTAATATAATTTTGCATTTGTGTGTAAGTAATAAAAATAATTTTAAACCATTTTATATTAATTAATTAAAAAATAAATAAATAGATGATCAGGTGTTTGATAATGCAGGTAGTTTCTCATTATAAAAATTCAAATCACAAACATTTTTTATTTTATTTTTTAATTTTAGAAATTTCCAAAAAGTGTACAAGAATTTTAAACATTATAATAATAAAATGATTTTGCAACAATTGTATTGCCAAATTACATAGTTATTTAACCTGTGACCAATTATAGATTTCTTAATATGGACTAATTGGAGTATTTCAAAATAGTGGAATTTCCATTAAAATTCTTTTGTTATAATTGGGTTTTTTTTAAATCAATGAAATAAGAAATCTTTATCTCTAAATTAACAACATATGGAGTATTCAGTGTCTCAGTTCACTGGTTAATTTTTAAGTTAGTTTTAGTTAAGCTGTTGAATCACAAGACATTTTGGGATAAGTCATTTCATATTCCATCCATCATAGCTGGCCATCATCTGTGATGATGCACTGAATCCTATCTTTCAACCTTCAAACAGAAGATTGAAGGATGGGATTCAACAGAGATGTAAAACCCAAGAACTTTAAAGCCATCTTGTTATACTTCTGTTAATAAAGTATTTTATCCTGTTTAGAGCTTTGTTTTTTGTGCACATTTTTGTGATGTAAAACCCAGATTTGAATCAGAATCCTCCAAGCTGATAGATAAGTAACTGCTTTACCATGCAACTATATGGTTGACTTGAATTCATTGAAAAAGTAGATTTTTTTGAGTTTAAGAACTTTTTAAATTATGTAACAAATTTACAACTCTACTCAAGGAGCACTTATAAAAACAAATAAAGCAGTTTATAAAGAACAAGAGTAACATTTAATAAAAACTTTAATGGCATTAATCCATCTATAGTAGTAGTCTAAGAATTGCCATTTGAATCATCAATAAAAAATTTCAAGTAGAAATAGTAAACAAACTGAAGATGGACTAATGATAAAAAATACTTATTTCAATATATTTTATTAAACATAAATTTGATTCTATATAAACTGTTTAATATGTATACATTAAATACTAATTATAAAATTAAAAAAAAATAATTTTCTAAGATATGTAAAATAAAGTTTGTAATTAAATGCCAATAAAAATTATATCAAGAATTTTGAATTAAAAGTTATTAATCAATTCCTTTATGTCTTCATTTCTTGTTAATATATTTTAAATAAATCTGCATAAAATGTTTTATGCAATTGATGGTTAATTAAATAATTATCTGAAGAGTTTATTTTATATTGAAATTTCACAATACAATATAACAGCACTTCTCAAACTTTTTTCATTCATGACCCTATTTTTCATTATGAGATTTTTTGCAATTCCTGGTATTAAATATGAAATAAAATATACAAGTACATAAATCATTTACACACATATTAAGATGAACACAATCAGGCAACTACATTGAAAATACATATGTTGTCAGTTAAGATGAACACAATCAACCAACCACAGCGAAAATTCATATGTTGTCATACGTTAAATATTGGGCATTTGTGAAATTCATATGTTGTCATATGTTAAATATTGGGCGTTTGTGAAATTACATATATTCCAATGTTTGCATTTAATTTTTGTAACCCCAGCATTTCGCTTCGCGATCCCAAATGGGGTCGTGACCCATAGTTTGAGAAGTGCTGCAATATAATGTATTATTGTTATTCATAACTTTTTCTTTCAATTCTTAAATATATTTTATTATAATTAAATAAAAATTCTTTAATATTTATTTGTTTTATTTACAAACAATGATTATTTATATAAATCACCATGTAAATGGTGCTCTCTCTCTTAACAATCTAACTCCATATCTTAACCATTCTTGTTGATGAATCCATAGTTCTTGGGCAGTATCAAGGCAACTCATAACAGCTGCACCTTTCCAAGTTGTTACACGTGGATCCATATCCTATTAAAAAAATAGCAATTCAATTCAGTTATTAAAGATTTTTAATAATTCTATTACAAACATACTAAATAGATAAAAAACTAAACAAACTAAAAAATTTAACTACCTTTGGTCTAGTTATAATGTCAATTTCTTCTCCACGATATATAATTGGAATTTGAACAGATAATCGATTCTGTAGCCAAGTATGAATTCCAGAAAACATCATTCCACCACCAACTACTAGAATACAGCTATACATTTTTCTTTTCATTTCTTCTGATTCTTTATTTTTAGTTGTCATTTATTATATAAATTTATAAACATTCAATTATTAAATAATAAAAATAGATAAAACATTAATAAAAGTATATTTACCACATCTTTCAATGCTTTGAATAATAGCCTGATCAATTCCAAGCAATAGATCACATTGTATCTCTTGTTCAGTATCTTTTGTAGGTGGTGGTTCTGTTTGTTCAACATCATCATCAAGAACTGATTGACTAAGAGGACAATCTTCCATTTGTGTACTTAGATCTAATGCTTGAGCTCCATCAGTTGCTTCTCTATTACCTCTTCTCTAAAAGAAAAAAAAAATTAATTTCAAATATATATTTTTCAGTTTCATTTTCTATCTTATGCATTTACTTGAGTTTGCACTAAATAATTCCCATCATGTGGATCTTCTGCATCTCCTTCAGATCGCTGTTGAGTCCTTGTGCATTTTGGTCCAGTTAAACCAAACAATTCTGGATGGAAAAGTACTAATGGTGCTACTAGACATTCATCTCCAATCTTGAAAAAAAAAAATATATATATATATATAGTATATGTTAATAACGATAGAATAATTATAGTGTGTATGTATTTTAATACCTATTTTTGATTTATCATAGTAAATTAGATAAAAATAGTTCATTTACATTATTGAAAGATGTTCATAGAAACATAAAAAAGTTTATTATATTTACATAATTATGAAACTATAATGCTTTTTCTTATACTTTATAAAGTATAAGAAAAACCAGCATAAAATGCTTTACGATAGTGAACAGAAAAAATTTACCATTAAAATTCAATATTAGAAATTGAATTATTGTAAATTATATGGATAAAGATATTAAAGTCTTCTTCATACACAATTGAAATGAGTCATAATTTTGTAACATCTACGGAATTAAATATTTTTAATCAATATTTAGTAATAATTCAACATCAAAATTGAGAATCTGTTATGTTTCTATACAATTACTCTCTTTTGATAATCAACTTAGGAGTTTTCCAACTTATGTAAATCCAACTTTATATCGAAAATTTTGATATCCAAAATATTTAAAAAAATCATATTCACAATTTAATAACTAATTTTTTATTAATTTTGAAAGTTTTTATTTTTTTGCATTATTGTTTTTATTAATTTATTTGTCTAATTGAACTCTAAACATCAATAATAATATAGAGTTCAAAATTAAATCACATTAAAATATTCAAAATTTTTGCTTCTGATGCGCTTTGACTGAGGAATATTTTTGCTAATAATTCTCACATTATAGTATTGAGATTGATCAAAATTGTTCCAGTGTTGAAGTATAAAGAAACAAATATATACAAATATATAATGTATTCCAAATATATTATCATCATATATTATATACTTCTACCTATATAAACACAAACACAATTATAAGATTTTATTCAATAATCATGAAAAATCAAGAACAAAGTTTTACTCAATATTATTTGTAGCTATTATTTATAAAATTTCAATAATTGTATAAGAATTTTAACAATAAAGATGATAATATAGTAAAAATGCAATTCTACAGAACACATTATATATATCAACTAAAAATTATAATATTTAAATATAAAGTATTTATCATGTCATTTATAAAAAAACTTCTATAAACATTTCTTGAGAAAGCAAGAAGCAACACACACAAAATTTCTTACTTTTACTGTATATTGGCGGACAGGAGAGTTTGGTCGTTTCACTTGAAAGGAACGTTCTTGAGCCCCACAAATATCCTACATAAAATAAAGTTTTATTATAAATAATTAAAATATTATTATAAATCTTATATTATTCTAGCATTTTTTCTTTTGCAATGAATACAAAAAATATTAAATAATATAGTAATGTGAGAATCGCGACTATTTAATTGTATAGTGCGCATTTTCTCTATGATGAACTATTAATTGTATGAAGAAATAAGTTAAAAAGAAAAGAAAAGAAAAGTGAAGTGTAGATGGATGAAGTTTCTCTGAACATTAACTGCAACAAATAAATGCTAAATATTAATATAAAGGCATTTAAAACTATGCATATAGCTAAATAATACAATACAATTCAGTTTATAGCAGAAAGGCCATTGTCTACTACAAAATTGGAAAAATCAAAATGTGGACTGAGAAGTTGAAGTAGTACTTGCTTTATCTGTTATTGTTTCACTGGCAATTATGAAAATAACTTTCATTCCTAACATGTTCCTAAGGCATTATTCAAAGTATAAATACTCATCTAATTGTTTGTTGATGATGATGGCAAAGAATAAAAATTTCTTTATCATCATAATTTTCTTGATATTAAAGACTCTATTTTCATTTAGTTAGATAAATAAATCATTGCTTAATCATATACTATTGTTTTGTTGACCTTTACTCAATTTTATTATGGTCAAATTTCATTGACCATAATAAAATTAAATAGATCAAAAAATAATGTTAAAATCAAGACTGAATTCCTGATTTTACATTATATCCATGGGAAATTGATTCTCAGCTTACAAGTTCTTACTTTATGAGCCCACAGTAGGAATGAATTAGCTTGTAAAGTTGAGAACCTCCTGTATTAATTAAATTCTTTTGATTTCTAGTTATTATTTTATATATAATAATAACCATTGTTTAAAATTCAAGAATTTTTAAATATTTGAATATTTTTAATGTTTAAGAAAAAAAACTGTAAATTTCCTTTTGATCAAATTAATATTCTGTTTATATTTATAATTATGAATGTTATATATAACTGAAGAGAACTGAAAAAGCCAAAAATGTTCCTATTCTTGTAGAAAATCATCTTATATCTCATTCTTATATTAAAATCAATTATTCTATTATTTAGTTTATTAATCTAGATTATATAAAAATAACTATTATATGATTTTTAGTACAGTAAACAACCCATATTTGCAAAATTAGCATAAAAACTTGCTTTTTTGAAGTACAGTAGTTCTTGACTTATGACTATTCATACTTATAACAGTCATGTAATCGATATATTCTGTCATTGATCAATGTAATAGCAAATAATTTAATGGGTTTTAAATCCCTTACCCAATAGTCTGATATATAGAAAGCATTCTTTTTTTGTGTTCCTTATGCTTATTAACATAATGTATACTGTCCTAGTACACATTAATATTAAGAAATCCATAAATTTTGGACATTTCTGACTTCTGCTCAAATCCAATTTAAGACAGTGGGTTCAAACTTAATCCTGCAATCTTAAGTCAGATTTGATTGAGGATTACCAGTAAAATATACTAATCATTTTTCAATATTCAATAACCAATATTTACTTATTTGCAGTAATAACTGAATTATGCTAGATTATTTTTAATCAACTTGTCATAGTATTTTGGAACACAAATAGAATCAAGTTTGAATGTCAATACTCTTGGATATCCTCATCTTGTATATTTGATGCATTAAGTATCTTGTATTCTGTTTTTATGAAATTTGATGTTAGACATCAGAAATAGAATATATATTGTTTTACTATTATAGTGTAATCTTAATAGATCTAATTGTTATGGTAATGTCTTCTAAGCACAAAAAATTGTGTGTTAGTGTTCTTATAAGGAAAAAATTTATAATTTACATTTTTTTATATCTTCATTTTAAGTAAAATATATATGAAAAATTGAATTTTTAATAAATTTAAAAAAAATATATCTGGTACGAATAAATTACATTATTTAAATAAAAGCAAACAATAAGCCAAATAAGTAAGATAAATTTTATTGTTTGCTTTTATTTAATATCTAAAGTAAGAAGTTTTTCAATATATATACATAATTTAGCAATAAGAACTTTAGCTATTAAAATTTAATTTCAGTAAGATAATGAATTTTTTATGATAATTAATTAATAAACATTAACTGCAACAAATAAATGCTAAATATTGATATAAAGGCATTTAAAACTATGCATATAGCTAAATAATACAATATAATTCAGTTTATAGCAGAAAGGCCATTGTCTACTACAAAATTGGAAAAATCAAAATGTGGACAACTCTATCAATAATGTTACTATTGATAGTTAATTCTCAATATTAATATACTAATATTATATATATTTAAATATATTAATTTCTATTAAATATTAATTTTAAATATTGAAAATTAACTGCCATGGCAACTATTATATGATACAAATTGTATATGTGCATCATATTTGCAATAATTATAGTAATTCTTACTTTAGGAGATTTTTCAACTATCAGCTATCAACAAAATCAAAAATATGAATATTAATTACAATAAATAACTATTAAATATTTATAAATAAAGCATTTCAAACTATACTCATAACCATGCAATACATTATTACTGGGTTCATAGCAGATATTTTGTTATCTCTACAAAAAGGGAAAAATCAAGATGTTTTTTTCAACTATCAGCTATCAACAAAATCAAAAATATGAATATTAATTGCAATAAATAACCATTAAATATTTATAAATAAAGCATTTCAAACTATAGTCATAATCATGCAATACAGTATTACTGGGTTCATAGCAGATATTTTGTTATCTCTACAAAAAGGGAAAAATCAAGATGGAAGACTAAGAAGTGGAAGTTGCATAGTCTCTAGCTGTCATGGTTCCATCATATAATTATTCAAATAACTTTTTTCCCAATTCATCTGTATAAAATACTTTGAAACCTCTGAATGGATTTACATCATTAGGTTAAACAGAAAGAAAAATTAAACTATCTATTATCTACAAAATCATACTGATATATGACATCATAACCATTAAATGCAAATTATATTTTGAATTAGTAAAAACGAATTTATAATTTTTATGTAATAGTTACAATATCATAATATATATGCCATATTTTACTATAAATAATTTTATTTATCTTAACACATTTTTTGTATTTTAAATTTTACACTTTATATCAATTTCTTCTAATAAAAATTATTAATTTAATATAATCAATGTTGTATTACAAATGTAAGAGTAGAAAAATATTTTTATTTACCAAATTTACATGACACATGCTTTCTTTTAATTCTTGTAAAAGTAAAGCATCTGTTGTTCTAAAGGGATTGCATTCTTTGTAAGGAAAACCACATTTCTTAAAAAGCCAATAAAATAATTGAGTGATGTCACTTCCACCATATTCCATGCATAATCTAAAACAGTTAAATATTCATAAAGTTAGAATTTAAGTATGTTTAAATAAATTTCAAAATTTTTAATTATGATGACATACATAATTCTTTTAATGCTATATCCCTTTGCTTTTCTTATTTTCAAGTCATTAACTCAATATAGCCTCTAAACAGGAAAAAAATTTATTTAATTATTCTTGATAATTTAAAATAATATTTGGCTACAATTTTCTAATGTAATGTAACAAATTATTTTATAGTTTAAACAATGTTTTTTGTTTCCATGGTATTAATAGCACTTTCATAATATACTTATTTATATCATCATAGTCCTGTATTTTTGTTTTTAAATCACATTTTTTTCCTTTGTCTAACAATATTATACTATTATATCTTTATATATAAAAATCCCATGTCACGATGTTCGTTTTCGCTAATCTCCGAAACCACTCAACCGATTTCAATGAAATTTTGTAAACGTGTCTTGTTTGGTCCAACTTAAAAGAAAGGATAGTTTTTATTTCGATAAGGGATATTTTTTAAGGATTTTTATATATTTTGAAATCTATTGATATTCATTTTTGACAATAAGTATCAATAGATGGCACTAAGTGTCAAAGTAAGGGGCAACAGATAACTTACCTGCATTACTATTATTGGATTTTTACAGAATTACTTAGCTAAAACAATTATTACTGATTATGATACAGGATACTGTTCAGTATCAATTTATGTTCAATCAGTAACTTTATATCATACCTTTTCATTGGATATTTTATTTTAAAGGAAATTTTATGTTGAATTTGCAGGTAAGTTAAGCCTGTTCTATATCCATAATTACGATAGTGATATACTGTATTACATATCTAAAATGAAATTTGTTTATATTTTATCACACAAAGAAATTACAACTATTCATCAAACTACTATATGTTTATCCAATATTATGTAATAATAATAAGTAATATTTAAAATCACACAAAAACCTGTAATATATACAAATCTTTTATTTGTTGCAATTTTAAATGAAATTAAGCCATGTTGCATTATTTCAAACGTATTTTGAGTCTCTTCCCCTTCGAAATTTTTCGTCGCATTATGCATGATTATTATAACATGGTTTTCAAAGCTGATCGGAGAAACAATTTGGATTGGCCAGACCTATTTGTAAATACTAATTATTTTTCCCATGGCCAATTGTATGTGCCTTTTCAAGAGTCGAAGAAGCAAAAAAGTTTGAAACATTAGAAGATCGAACAAATCAACAGAATTCTAATAGAGAAAGAAAGATAAAGTGAAAAGACACATGTTTCAAATAAAAGACATATCTATACAGGAAAGATTTTCAGAACATATTGAAGAAAATCCTGAATGTCATCTAAAAGGTTATAATTTAAGAGAAAGATAACTTAAGTACTACACCATGAACTGCCCGAGCAACACCGGGCACGGGGTATGCTAGTAAATCATATAGATAGATCAGTATATTAATTATGAACAGGACAATCACACTAATTTCTAAGATTACACATTCTCTCTTCTGAATCTGTCAGTTCTTTGCATACACCTTAGTTTGTCTCCTATCTACAGTATTTAATACCTATTTTTCCCCATATCATTTTACATTATATCCCATTCTTCTGATGGTGTTATGTTAATTATTTTCTTTTCTTTCATTTTTTCTGCATATATTGTTAACATGTTTGTTGTTTTAGCTATCTTTTCTTGAAACACTCAAATCATAGAGATAGATCAGTATATTAATTATGAACAGGACAATCACACTAATTTTTAAGATTACACATTCTCCCTTCTGAATCTGTCAGTTCTTTGCATACACCTTAGTTTGTCTCCTATCTACAGTATTTAATACCTATTTTTCCCCATATCATTTTACATTATATCCCATTCTTCTGATGGTGTTATGTTAATTATTTTCTTTTCTTTCATTTTTTCTGCATATATTGTTAACATGTTTGTTGTTTTAGCTATCTTTTCTTGAAACACTCTTTTATTATTTTAATTTCATCATAAGCTATTTTAAGCCTATAATCCACAACTCTGTATCAGTGCTATAATCAAGGCTCCATTTTCTATGTCACTCTTATGTTCTTCTATTCTTTTTTTCTAATATTCTACTCATACACTTAACATATTCTTTTGCTGCCTCTTTAGATCTTCTTTAATTCACAATATCAAGTATACCCACTTTATTTTTAATGCTAACTCTATCTTTATCATTCCTACTTGCATATATTTACTATTTTTTTAATGTGTTTTCTGATTTTAAAAGAACAGTCTATAATATTTTATATATCTATACTCTTTTTTTCCTGTCTACCTTCTTCCCTTCTGTTCTTCCTCTTATGCATGCCTTTTAGCATTCTAATTATTGTTCCTTTATTATAACCACTTATATTACTCTATTACTATACTCTAATCACTTATATTAATTTTTCTCTTTGTCTTCCATCTGACTACAATATAGCTCTTCTTTTTAATAGCACTCTAATTCCTCAAGCTTGTATTTCATTAATTCTTCAGACCATTGGGGAAGTAAGGATGGTTAGTACATTTGTTTTCTAAATATTATTATTTTGTATTACTTTTATGATCTCTATCTTCAGATCTAGATAATTTACTTTCTCTCTTTTTTTGCCAGATCTAATCCTAAACTTCTATCCAATAATTTTTCTTCTAATTTTCTCTTCTAAGTCAGTCTGTCACAATAAAGATATCATTTATATACTTAATATATATTTTAAAGTTTGTGGTTATCATCTCTTTTTTCCTGTACTGCTAGCTCCATCAGCATCCTTGTTAGTGGAACATACAGGTCATATTACATTTTTGATAGCATATATATGGACAAAATAGAGATTTACCAATTTGTAATCCATTAGCAAAGATCCTGGTAGAACTAGTAGTAAAGAAAAAAAGAGGTTCTAGTGATAAGAACCATAAGCTTTAAAATACACTGTTCTCAACTTATGTAGATCTGTACTTATGTAAAAATTTCATGAAGTACAAGAAAATATATTGAATGAAGCAATAATATTATGATGCAAAGAAACAAGCATCTTTCTCCTAATTTTTATCATTTCTCATATGCACATGTATACATGTGTTTTACATGCTTATTATATTCAGTATACTAAGAGTTTTCTATAGAAAAAGTATCATACTTGACATCATAGCATTTAAATCAATCACAACAAAGGCAGAAATATCACTTAGTTCTTCCAATTAAGCAACAATGTTTAGTGGCAATTAACAGAAAATTAGTTACATTAAATGTTTATATTGTAGTATACTAAAATATTTATATCTGTCAATTAAATCTGATAATTGATTTATTATTCAAATGTTTATTTTATTTAATATTAAAACAATACTGAATTTATTTTATTAAATCATTTTCATTGATTTTATGTATTATATTGTATTTAAAAATATTTTCACACATTTTTTTATATAAAGTGATGTGATAACTTTTGACAAAATACAATAATTCTGAAAAGAATTGTTTAATATTAATTAACTTAATTAATGAAGGGTCATTAATTAAGATCATTGTCAGATGGTGACAAATTACCAATTTATGAAAATTATCATTATTATTTGAAGTTCTCAGTCTCTTCTTACCAGCTATACTAAATGGTTGAGCTTCATTTATAATATATATAATTTTTGTTCTTACACTGATGGCTTTAATAGTACATCTCTAACCTTTTTGACTCACAACAAATGCCTTTCATTTTATGTTCTCATTTTTAAAATATTGATGACTACAATAAATAATCTCTTCCTTGATGATGAATTGATCATCACATACTATATTCGAATTACTCTCCATTATAACTAAAAAGAAATAGCATTGAAACAAATAAACAAAGCTCTTTTGTTGTTGGCATGATTATTCTATAAATACTCACTTCTCATTGATTGAAAACAAAAGAAAAACTTTTAGTAAACAGATTATAGTTAGTTTCAATTAATGAATTGAGCCTAGATCCAGACTTGAAAAACTGGAAGTGTGGAACTTGAAACTGAATCCAAATCCTACAAAACTCTAAGCAACTGCTTTGCCATGCAGCCATCTGGCCGACTTACATATGTATTTTTTAATATAATTATTTTAAAGTACATTTTTATGATATACTAATATAATATAGAGTATGCTGCAACATACATGATTCAACTTATGTAAGGTTTTCCTAAATGATCCAATTACATAAATTTCGGATTTTTTGTATATATTAGATATATATACTATTAATCATACATTCAAGCACTTATTGCAGTTGAGAATAATGATAAACTTTTATTCAACACAAAAAAACTAATGTTTTCGGTTAGTGTACCATTTTCAGGCTTTACATTCAAACTCAATTTCGAACATGTTAAACTTTTTATTCAACACTTAAAAAACTATCATTATCCTCAACTACAATAAGTGGTTGAATACATGATTAATAGTATAGTTAAAGCAGTTTTTTAAGTGTTGAATAAAAAGTTTATCATTATCCTCAACTACAATAAGTGGTTGAATACATGATTAATAGTATAGTTAAAGCATGTAATTAGAGTATGCATATTAGATATATAGATGATATCTTTATTGTGACAGACTGAGTTAGAAGAGAAAGCTAGAAGAAAAATTCTTGGATAGAAACTTGGGATTAGAACTGGTAAAAAAAAAAAGAAAGTAAAGAGAAGATGATAAACTATCTATCTAGACCTGAATATAGAGATTATAAAACATAATGTAAACATAAAACAAAATGATAATATTTAGAAAACAAATGGATGAACCATTCTTATTTCCCCAATGGTCTGAAGAACTAATGAAGTACAAGCTTGCAGGAATTAGTACACTATTAAAAAAGAGCTATATCATAACCAGATAGAAGACAAAGAGAAAAACTAATATGGATGATTAAAGTAGCAGTCATAATAGAGGAACAGTAAATAGAATGCTAAAAGACAAACATAAGAGGAAGAATAGCAGAGAAGAAAGTAGACAGAAAAATAAAAAGTATAGATGTATAAAATATTATAGACTACTCTTTTAAAATGAGAAAACTCATAGAAAAAAATGGTAGATGTAAATTTAATGTATATAAGTACAAATGACGAAGATAGAGTTAGCACAAAAAAAAGAAAAGTGGGGTATACCTAATATTGTGAATTAATGAAGACCTAAAGAGTCAGCAAGAAGAATGTATATAGTCGTCAACTTATGACTACTTGTACTTACGATGATGAAATCCATTAATTCTATGATTGATCAATGCAATTCAATGGATTTGAATCCCTGATCCAATTATAGTATATATGAAAAGCATCCTTTTTTGTGTCTGATTATTGTAGTTTTCCGTTCTTTATGTTTATTAATATAATGTATAATATCCTAATAAACATTAAATGTGAGAAATCATATATTTTTGGCATTTTTGATTTTCAATCATTTTGACATACAATGACAGGGACTGAAACTAAACTCCATTGTAAATTGAGGATTAGCTGTATCTCAGGTATATGAATAGAATATTAGATAAAAAGAATAGAGGAACATAAGAGTGACATAAAAAAAGAGAATATTGATTATAGCACTGGAACAAAGTTGCAAATTATAGGCTGAAAGTGCTAGCTTGAGATGAAACTAAAATAATAAAAGAGATTGCAAGAAAAAACATGGCTAAAATAGCAAAAGCTGTTAATGATATATGTGGAAAGAATGAAAGGAAAGAAAATAGTTAACATATCATCATCATAAGAGCTGGATGTCATGTGAAATGGTGTGAGGAAAAAAATAGATATTAATGGTTAGAAAAAAAATTAAAAAGTGTATGCAAAGAATTGACAGATCCAAAACACACTTTTTCATATAGTTATTTTACAGTGTTTAAAACCATAAAATAATTTGTTGCATACCATTAGGGAATTGTATATTCTGCATAGTTTAATGTGTAAGTTAAATAACTGAAGAGGACTGAATAATTTCAAAACATTATTATAAATAATCAAGAATAATTAAATTAGATTTTTTTTTTGAAGGCTGCATTTTTTAAAACATATTTGAGAGTTTATAAGAATGCAAATAGAGTAAATGATAGTATTCATTCATTTCAAATAATTAAAATAAGTAATAATAAATACATTATAAATGAATAAATTATATATAATTAAAAACTAGTCTAAATGCCTAGCATTGTTAGGCAATTTTGTGCAATTATTCCCTATTTATGCAAGACAAATATGAAACCCACTATATATTTTTAATTTTTAAGTTTATAACTCTGAAAGAAATAATCAACAGATAAAAACAAACATTTTTGACATGAATATTAAAATAAGTTTAATCTCTTGCCTGCTAACAATTAATTTCATTAATTGCTGGTAGGCAAGAGATTAAACTTATTTATAATACAATTTTATTTATTTATAACTTTTTAATTAATATACAAAATTAAAATTATCATATCTTCCTTAATTTTCACGGAAATCTTTTGAAATTTTTACAATTTATCATAATTTTATTCTTTCTAACAATTTAAGTATTTTTTCAAGTTTTATTTTTTCAGTTTTCATTCTATATTTGAGATCACAAAAATGCAATTTTTTTATATGAAAATTTAACCATCCAATGAAATAATTGCTATGTTTGGATAGCAGCTGATCTGAATAAAACAAGCCATAAATGAAGAAAATCAGATCTCATTTTCAAAAAATAGATAAAAATTAATTAATACATAAATACAATGGCACCTTGGTTAACGATGGTAATCCATTCCAGGATTACTGTCGTTATCAAAGGCGCGATTTCCCATAGGATTTAATTGAAAATTGATTAATTCATTCCGGCTTTTTCTCACAACCATAGTAAATATTAGAAATGCAGATAAAACTCATTTAAAATGTCCTAAAAATATGGAAAATATCATTTATTTATTATATTTGCTACAAAAAAATTAACATTAATAAAATGAATTATTTATGAAAACAGTTTTTAATTATCAATCTTCACCAGAAGGACATTTGGACTCACTTCGGAGTTTTTTGACAAACGAATCCGTATATACTGATTAGCAGCTTATAGATTCAACGATTATTATACAGATAAGATTTGACTTGATGGCCAATGAACAGTGACATGCACTGGCCGATTTATTGTCCATATGAACTGTAGGATCTTGGACTGATGTTTTTTTCTTCTAATGGAATCTGAAACTGCAACGTCACACCACTCGCAGGTATCAAGTAATATATAACACAAACAAACAATAGAATCAGACTTTGTTTGCAGAATTTATAATAATCATCTTTAAGGAACTAAAAACTTGTGAAGTGTTGCACGTCTATTTTTAATTAATTAAATAATTTGTTTTCATTACTGTATGTTAATCATCATTTACTTAATTATATTTTTATATGATTATAATTTTATTAATTTTAATAATGATATTGTCGAATTTGAACTGATAAAAAATTGTGATAAAAAAATAAAAAATAACGATTAACAACTGAGCTAATGAATCACGTGATGTAATGATGAGCGGTTTTAGAGCTCTTTTTTATCGGAAGTTCACATAATCAAGAGTTGTTAACCAAAGCCTGCGTCATTAGCTGAGACATTTTGTGATGTAATGATGAGCGGTTTTAGAGCTCTTTTTTGTCGGAAGTTCACATAATCAAGAGTTGTTAACCAAAGCCTGCGTCATTAGCCGAGACATTTTTTCTTACAGCCACTTGTTGTTAACCAAGTACAGGGTGTCCAACATAAAACCAGTATGCCTCACATACCGGTTAATCATTTCTAGTCAAATTGCTTGTGAAGTGGCAACACTGTCTCGAAAGTTGGCTACACTGCATTTTATCAGAAAGTTGAGTGCAGCTGTGTGTTTGTGTTAGTAAATAGTTAAAGTGTTACTTGAATCTCGGGCGTGAGGTGTACCGGTTTTATGTGGGACACCCTGTACATCGTTATCCGAGGCCGTCATTAACCAAGGTACCACTGTATATAGAAACAGACTGCAATCTATTCATGGCATATAACCAGGCCTTTATACCTTCTATAACATGGCTTCCTAAAAAACGGTTTCACTCTAACATGATTTGAAAATTGCAGAAACCCTCATATAATATGGTATTTCTACAACACGGTTTTTAATTAACACATTTAGAAAATTATGCATATTCTCCTCAATATAAATTATTTTCATTAATTTTTGTAAATTCATACTAGGGATACACAATACACACATAAATTGCAATCCTTAGCAAATATTTTGCTAAAATTAATCATAAAAGGGATTTTGCCATGAGAGGGATGATATACATTCTATTTTCAATTTCAAATTGAGTTAATTGGTGACGACTGAATATTTTATTCAATTGTCGCCAATTGAATATTTTTATTTATAAATATTTTTTTGGTATATGTTAAGAAACAATTGTTTTCTAGTGGGTTGTAGCAGATTAGATTAGAGATTTTGTAAAGAGAGCAGAAGATACACAAACTTTAAATGCATTGCATACAGTTCAGAAAGTGAAGTTGATATTGCTAAAGAATAAAACATTCTCATTTTAACAAAACAGAGAATGTTTTGTTAAAAAGATGGTAAGGAAGCTATAATTATTAAATGAATGTTATATAGGCTGTATACATTTTCTTTCGTTTTGTTTTATGTATATTATTTTTTAGGATCTTATATATATATATATTTTTTTTTCTTTCTTTATGTTTCGTGTTATTAATATTCTTAATAAAAATTAAGTTTCTTATGTGGAATTAAAGAAAGTTATTTGTTTTTAATTTCTTTTGGAATGTAACTCTCATTTTTGTATTGGCTCCAGGTCCCATATAACATGGTCTCACACATGATGTTTTTTAGGAATCTATCTAATGTGTTATAGGAGGGATACCTGTACACTGTATTTAATTTTTAAATATTATCAAATTATTTATTTTTGTATAATTCTTGTAATATGTTAAAATAAATTAAAGTTTGCTATAAATCATCTAAAATATTTAGTTTTAATGCAAATTGTTTAGATTTTAAATTTTATAAAAATGTAATTCTTCTATAATTCGAGTTGGAGCATTTAAAATTACTTCTACAAAACATACTCCAACTCCTATAGTAGTTGGAGTATGTTTTGTAGGCACTGAAAGCGATTTTTTTATTGAAAATACTTCACCTAATAAAATTTATATTTATAATCTACTGCTGTTTTGTGTTGTTTTAAAAAACTTTTGATTATAGTTTGAGTTTAAGCAATTATCATTCTGAATTCAATTGAGTTTTTATTAATTGCAAAGATAGCATTTGTCATCATTACTGGTTTTCTAGAACCCATATCAAAGGGAATGGTATTGTATCCAGAAAGTTATCATTGATCATATGGACAGTATTTTCTGATTTTTCTATTTCTAGGGCTTTTATTAGCTTGATCTTCTGTGTCATGTATTTAGTATATGAGATAAAGCATAGTGAATTGAATACACAATGCATAAGAGATTATTTGGAATAAAAATCCTCTATTTAAGTTCAATTATGATTTAACTATAAATAATTTAAGTAGATAATTTCAACTCTCATAAAATTTGACTTACATAACATTGCCAAAAATTAAGTCTTAAATAAATTGGGAGCTCACAAATTTAATATTTATATAATAATTTTGTTATATTTTTATTTTTGTTATATATTTATTTACAAAATTATTGCTACTTGTAAGATTGAATTCAAAAGAGTTTATTTTATTTTTAAACCATTATGTTTTCTATAGCTGAAGAAGACAATTATACTACTCACAATGTTTCAATAATAAATTTGTTTATTAGCTATTTAGTACATTACTTTTGAAATAAATTTTAAAATTGGATTTCAGTTTAAAAACCATTACTACTATTTAGATTATATTCCTAAAAACTGACAGAAATTAGTTATATTAAAAAAATTCACAATACTTCCAAATAAACCTAAATATCATTTAGAATTATTATGAATGCAAACATTATTAACATTATGCATTTTAAATAATTATTTATTTATCATAGTATAGAATGAATAAGTACCTTACATAGTACAGAATGAATAAGCCCCTTTTAAATAAATAAATATACAAAATTTACATAATAAATTATTTTCAACATCTGTTAATAATTCTGAAAAATTATAATCTGTGTAAACTGTAACTTTAAAATAATCCTTAGAATAGTAATTTCATATTTAATTTCAAATTTTTTTGAAACTTAATAAATAATTTTTAAATGAAATAATATTGAAAAGCTGATAAATATGATATATGATGAGTACTAATTAATATATTATTTCTAAATAATAAATTAAAAATGCAAATTTACCTAGTATTTCTATGAGAAATACCATCTTCTACACAAGAGACAGATGTTTTCTGATCTCCAACATCAACAACACAAGCATAACTAAGTCCAGCACCAAACGTAGCACATACAGATTCCTAAAAATAATATAAAAAT
Source organism: Olivierus martensii (assembly GCA_000484575.1). Classification (NCBI taxonomy): domain Eukaryota; kingdom Metazoa; phylum Arthropoda; class Arachnida; order Scorpiones; family Buthidae; genus Olivierus; species Olivierus martensii. Next base: position 20,031 of record AYEL01077526.1, read on the forward strand.
AAATTATATAGTTTATTTTTATATTATTGTAATTTAAAATTTTGCTAAAAATTACAGAACTTACTAAATGAATGAAACATCCACCAAATTTAAGTTTTGTAAGCAATACATTAACTATTTCTTTTACATGTTGCCTAATATAAATATCAGAAACAACAAGCACTGCTCTGTAATGCTAAAAAAATATAAAATTATACAAATATTTATGCAAAATTAAATAGTTAGAGGAAAAAAAGCAAACTTTTAGATCCTTAAGAGGAATGTCCAAATATTGTTGAATGGCAGTTCCCCATATTGTTTCTATGTTAGCTAAAACTGATGTTAACGATCCACCAATTCTAGAATGAATATTTAACTTTCCTCTCTTAATTGGCCAATGAATATGAAAATTTTCAGCAGGATTTAAATAAAATACCTGAAAATATATTGATAAATATTATGTTTTATATAATTAGAATTTGTTCATATACCTAGAATAACCTGAAGAAATGATTCACAAGAAAAACTATATATTATAATTTTATAATAATGAAATTTAACTTCTATCATTATACATTGCTAGATTTCCTCTTAGAATGGCAAACAGCTAATATAAAAAATAACTTTTAATGATAACTTCTATTATGTCAGATGTTAGCATAAATGATAAATATATTAATAGATTAGAAATAAATATATTAATTTATTTGATTAATATTAGAATATTTATTTATTCAAAATGATTTATTGGCAATTTTATTCTTTGGATTCTTAAATAATAAAAATAAAATAAATACATTTAATAAAATTATATTTACACTCATTGATTTATGAATAAAAAATTATTATTAAGATAAAATCTAGATATTTAATTTACAAAATTACAAGTAAATTTTCATTTCATTTGCCGTTTTAAATCCTGAGAATAATTGTAACCAACGAATTTTAAAAAATTTCTTAAAAGTTTTCTTCCTTATAATAATATTGTACTTTGATTACTATCCTCTTCATTAACTCAATATATTAAAAAACTTCAAAAACATCTTTATAAATATTTAACAGACAATAATATAAACATTTATTTAAAGAATAATCCCGTATCCATAAGTAAAACATTTATTTATATATGTAATAATAAAGTTGCCCTTATACCATTATTCATTTCAGAATCTATAATAGATATTTCACATTAGGGAATACAAGTTTACTGTAAAACAATTTATAGCTGGCCAGCAGTTCAATTTTAATGTCTTATAAATGTTATATGTATATTATAAAAAAATTATATATCGTATTTATTAAATATAATGAATTATCAACATTAATTCACATTATATTATACAATATTCCTAATCAAAATAATATTTTTTGTGTGAAATGTAAGTACAACATATAAATTTTAAGTAAGATATCACATTATGCAGGAAAAATGCAAAATACTTAACTGGTAAATATATTTAGATGTACCTGACTTTCCTTTGAGAGCTGATAAATGTCTTTATAAAACTATCATGGAAATATGTTTAGATACTTTCATACCATTTGTGACATCTCTAAATTATCATCATCATTATTTAATAGTTTCTGTTTTGTATCTGATACTTCTCCACTTGGTACCAAACTGATCAAATGGCTCAAACTATTACTTATCAATGAACCTTTCGGTTCAGGCATTTCAATATCATCTAGTCCTCTATGTATTGATATATTATCAAGTTGTGATAAATGAAGTTCAGTTTTCCTTAAAACATCTTGATATTCTGATGTTTCTAGATGTTTACGTACAGGCTTCTTGTATCTACGATAAAAATTATAATTAAATAGATTTATTTATTTCAACAACAAATAGAAATATATTAAGTATTTTTAATTTGAATAATAGCAAATTCAAAAATATAATTTAATAAATTTAAGACATTAGAAATGGAAATTATTAATTATAGTAATATTTAAAAATACAGTGAAACCCCGATTTTGAAACTTTTCAGGGACCGGCCCGAAAAGTCAAACGAGCTGGGAAAACGCACGAAACGGGAAACTCTGATGATGTCATAATAAAAAAAAGTTTGTTGAAATGTTACAAAAAATACTGTACATTATTAAATACTGTAATAGAATGCAAAAATAATATTAATTGTTTAAACTTTACGTCAGATAAATAATAGTGCACGTTATATATCGAGAAGCACGGAGTATTTTTAAA
>AYEL01077527.1:0-10943 GCA_000484575.1 Olivierus martensii
AAAAAATACTATAGTCTATTAGGAAGTCAAAATTTAAAAAAATATTAAGTATAATTAAGTATTTTTTGCTTAAGAAAATTCTTAAAGCATGTTACTAGGGGGTAAGGTACTTTTAATTTAAATATTTTAAGCACATTTTTCAAATTTAACTTTGTTTTCATTTTCAACTTCAGTTTTGCATTACTGCTGAAATAAAAAATTAGTATAAAAAAAAATATTAATATTCTACTATTTAAAGTACCTTACCCTCTGCTAAACATATTAATTTAAAACTGTGCAAAATTTTGTTTATAAATATTTATTAGATTTAGAGAATTTGAGTTTCTAAGATTGACTAAAAATAGCATTTTGAGAAAATCAGCTTTAAAGTTTTCTAAGTTAAATATATAATAATAAGTAGATGATTTATATTTTTATTGATTACAACATTAATAATTTGATTTTTCACATAATTTTTACATCAAAAGATGCAAGAGACTTTATAGAACACGAAAATCACAAAAATGAAAAATCGATATTTTGACCATTTTTGGCCAAAATCCAGTAGTATGTCCCCTTAATATTTTCAGAGAGGAATTGTCTGAAAACTTTTAAAGAAGCTACTTGTTGGAAAACTTAAAAACAATAATCTGATAAAATTTTTAGAATCAATAAAACATAAGTGGAGTGATTCTTTTTAAAAATATCTCATTTGGATACATCTTTCCCAAAGAATCCAATTCATTTTGTACATTGCTAAAAAAGAGATTTGCTTTTTGGAAAATTAGATTCACTTCTGAGATGTGATTATAAGTGTAAATTGGTTATTCTATTATAAAAAAAAATTTGTAGGAAAGAGTGCATTTATCTTGAAAATATGATGATTTTTTTTGAGTTTTTTACATAGACCTCCTTAAAGATTGTTTTTTCTTGTGTTTTATTAATTTTGAATTTTTATTGTTAAATCATTGTTAGAAAAATCCATAGTCTGGCTAAATTCATAATCCGGTATGACCTAAATCCTTACTTGGCAGATTAATGATGCTCCACTATATAGCATAATTACAATAATAGTTTGTTAAAATAATTAATATATGAATATTAATTTATAGAATTATTTATCATAGATTTGATTTTTCTGTAAATTTATTTATTTGCAGACTCTTGACAATTTTGAATTTTTAAAAGTTCTTGGAAAAGGTACATTTGGAAAAGTTATTTTATGTAGAGAAAAAGCAACTGGTCAATTATATGCAATAAAAGTTCTTAAAAAGGAAGTTATAATAGCAAAAGTATGATCTCAAATTTAATAAATAAATTTACCTGAAAAAATATAGAAATTGAAAATATTTATTGTACTATCTAATTTTAGGATGAAGTTGCACATACGTTAACAGAAAACAGAGTTTTAAGAAATACCAAACATCCTTTCCTTATAGTAAGTAATAGAAAATTCATGTTTAATTATTATATAATTAAAATGAATTGAAATTCTATCGTAATTGCTTAAATATTATTATAACATTCAATAATTCAAAATTCAAAAACACTGCTTGGGGATGGACTACCACCATTCATCACAGTAATAAAACAAGAGATATGAGACTTTTTTTTTTTTAGGTCAAATAATGAAAATCTTAATTAATCTCATATCTTTTGACTTCTCTTTCTTATTCTGTTGACATATATAACGTGTTATTCACAACTGCTTATACTTAGATCAAACAGCACTAATTGATCTATATGAATTTATGTTGACATATTTTTTATTTTTCTACCATTATACATATTTTTCCTGCATACCTCAATTTCTGGCATGTAAACCCCATGAGTATGCATATCCCATTTTGGAAATTACTAAATTAGGAGAAATAGATTTGTGCATTATGTTAATTCATATAGGATACTAAAAATTTATTTTTTTGATTATTAAAATATATATATTGAAATTCATTAATAAAAAGGTAATTTATTACTTATAATTTCAGTCTTTGAAGTATTCATTCCAGACTGCAGATAGATTATGTTTTGTTATGGAATATGTTAATGGTGGAGAATTGTTTTTTCATCTCTCTCGAGAAAGAATATTTAGTGAAGAAAGAACAAAATTTTATGGTGGAGAAATTCTTTTAGCATTAGATTATCTTCATACTCAAGGAATCATCTATAGAGATTTAAAAGTAATTATATTCCTTTTGTTATTACTGAAAGAAAATTATTTTCTTCTAAATATTTAAATCAAAGATATTTAAGTTTATTTAATTTTGCTTTTATTCTATAAATTTTCTTGTTTGTTACTAAATTTTTCAATTATATAAGATGTTATAATTATAATTTAAATTAAAAAATAATAATTGCAGAGAAATCATTTGTTATGTTATATTTATACAAATTTATTTTTACTTTATTTATATGATTATGAGAGCACTTACATTAGAGTTTATCGGTTTTTAAAAACTGATTTTTAAATTTAAAAATTCGGTTTATATATTAGATTTAATATGAATAATTAATTATTTAATTAAAAACATTAACATTTTGGCTTATTGGCATATTGTGTGAGGATCCCGCAGCTTATGGCTGAAAAATGTGATTTGAAATAATACCGTATTTTCAAATAAGGATTGTGAGTAAGTGATGCAGGAATCCAAGATAGGAGAATTGACTCAGAGACCAAGACGATAAACAAAATTAACATAATTATTAAAATAGCAAAAACAAAAAAATATGATGTATTTATCCTTTTGTTGCAACTAACATTATTAGCTCTAGAAGTAAACAAGCTATAGGAAGCCTATACAAAATAAGAAGAAAGTTTCAATTTTAATTCTTGAACAGGAGAGAGAACTGTTCAATTCTGGGTTATATGGACATATCTGAAAGAGAAAGGTATTTATTCTTCTATCTTTTTTCTTTCCTCCATATCTTTTCTTAGGACAAATGTTATCTTTGCTCCTTCATCTTTGTCAGCCACTGACTGGAAGGAACGCAGCTTCCCTTTTTCTCCTACATTTTCGAAAAGATCATGGAAAAGACCAGCTTTATCTCTAACACTTGTCATTTTCCAATGCCAATAAGTTGACTCTTCAACTTTCCTTTCTCTCTAAACAGCATAGTTCTCCCATTACCTTATTTTCTGTATTGCAATTTTATTATTAAAATGTGTGTGTGAAAATTATTACGTATTTTTTCTGTGTGTCGTCACAATAGTAAAATCACATTTTTTTTCTTTGTCTAACAATATTATACTGTATATCTTTATATATAAAAATCCCATGTCATGATGTTCGTTTTCGCTAATCTCTGAAACCACTCAACCAATTTCAATGAAATTTTGTAAACATGTCTTGTTTGGTCCAACTTAAAAGATAGGATAGTTTTTATTTCGATAAGGGATATTTTTTAAGATTTTTATATTTGAAATCTATTGATATTCATTTTTGACAATAAGTATCAATAGATGGCGCTAAGCGGGATTTTTTATAGGATAAGGGTTGTAATTCATATATTATAAATCTGAAATGCCTGAGAGCGTATGTTCGGTTATAACGCGGGGTTTCACTGTAGTAATAAATAAGTTTTGTATGATATATATTAATTATGATATTAAAAATATTATACATGGTCAAAATTAACAATTCATATTTTTTCTAGTCTGATTACATCACCATATTTTATACAAAAATTTTTATTTAAATTACTGAACATAAAAAAAATTTATAAAAACTTAGAGAAATAATGCCATGAAATTATGTAAAAATAAAATATATATCCAAATTTACTTTTAAAACACAAATAATACACAGTTATAAGCTCTCAGTTAAAGTGAAAAACAATTATTTATTGCAGAGTACTTTTGGTTTTTAATAAATATCATCAGTGCAAATATTACATCTTTATAACAAAACAAGATGGAATCCGTCTTGTTTCCATGTTGTATGATCCATTGTTTCCTTGTTGTATGATTCCATCTTGTTTTGTTATAAAGATGTAATATTTGCACTGATGATGATTTATTAAAACCGAAAGTACTCTGGCATTAAATAATTGTTTTTCACTTTAACTGAGAGCTTATAACCGTGTATTATTTATGTAAAAATCTTTAACAAACACATTATGATGAATTAATGATAGAAAATAATAGTTAATGTATAGAGTATACAGAAAATGTAGATAAATAATCTAGATATGTTTATTTCAGATAAAAATAGATGATAACATTTAATATTTTAATTTTTAAAAAATAAATTTCAATATAATCACAGTATAATGGCTATCACAAATACTAAACAAGCAGTTCTGGAATACTTACTTTTCAAATACATCCTTTATTTAAAAATTATTAAAGATGAAGGATTAAAATATATTCCATCAAAATCATCTTCAATAGCATAACTGATATATTGAATACTATAAAATTTTATTGAATAGTTCCATAGATATTGCTATTAAATACTAATAATTATTAACTGCTCTTACTATTAAAAGTAAGAATTATTAAATACAGGCAATCCCTGATTTATGTAGATATGATATGCATAGATCTATACTTATGTAAAGATTCCTTGATAAAAAAATATGACACCCAACTTATGAAATTAATTCATCCAAAAAAATTCTGCATAAATCAAAAATTGTGTAAGTCCAGCAATCTTAAATTCTATATACACAAATGTGCACATTAGTAAACAGTGGTCAAATGAAATTTATGATCCTAATTTAATAATACATAAGAAAATTTAAGGCTTTAAGTGATATTTTTGGAAAAATTAAATTGTTTAAAATGAATTTTTCATTAATGTTTTCTGGAAATTTAATAAAAATTAAGACACATGCAATTTCAGAGATATGTGGATGAATAAGTCAAAACCACATAAGTTGGGATCTACTGTAGAAGCATTTTTCTTCTAATTTCATCATTTATTATAAATACTTGTGTTTTGTGGGCTTATTAGATCAGTTTTAGTTAATGAACCTGACCAAAACCTGAACTCAATATTTTCCAAATCACATATTTCTGAAAAGTAAAATATATTCTTCAAATGTGTATTTTCCAAGAAAACTTAAGTAAACAGTATAAAACTAGAAATAAACGTACTTTCATAATAATAAAAACTCTATTAAAAACATATTTTACAGAGCTAGTATTATTATTATGAAAATATATATGGGTATATTTCATTATTGCAGCAGTTATGTTCCAGACTATCATTAAAGTGAATCATATTTTTTTTCAATTTTTAATGCATATAAAAGCCTAAAAACATTATTATTATTTACAGTATTATTCATTCACTACACAATAGTGCTAGATCTAAAGCATTCATGTATTAAAAAGTAGTAGTATTAGTATTAAATTATCTAAATAGTGCTTGGCCAGATGGCCATGTTTTAAAGCATTAATGTATCACCTTGAAGGATACAGGTTTGATTCCAGATCTTACATCTTCAGTATTTTAGAATAGCTATAGGCCCAGCCCATAAAAGTGCTAATAAATTTATATTTTATATGCTTATTCTAAGTATTATTTTGCAGATAATTTTCATTTTGAGATAATTTTATTAATTTAAATAGAATACTAACAAAGTTTTTATATTTGATGAATAATTTTTTATTTATTAAAAATGTACAATGAAAGTGCAAAAAAATTGTGTAAGAATTAAAAGTTCTGAAAATTTCAAAAATTATTGTGGTCCAGATAGGTTGACAAAATAAACATTTTTTAAAAATTTAAGGAGTATCAATATGAGGTCCCCAATTTATAATGATCCATATTCACGAAAATGACAATTTACAATGAAAATCTGTATTTATGATGACTGTCTTCATTGATTTTGTAATAATGGTGGCCAGTCAACAAGATGGCCAAATAACTGCCAGGACAGAAGCAGGCTGCTTCACCATGGAGTATTTGTGTTTAATTTCCAGATTTCATTGTAATTAATTTATAAGATACAGTGGTACCTCGGTATACTTCTGCTTTGGAAGAAGTCTAACTTTGTATACATCCTGTTTGGATGCAAAAAATTTTGCTTGGTATATGACTTTTGTTTGGAATATGACCGATTCATGTGCTAGAACTTGTATGAGTCTGTTGTATGTTCTCTTAAAAAACACATTCTTTATATAAAAATTATAACAAGTCATAATAGCATTGTCTGTAATGACCAGACAATGTCTTATTTCCGAAACATCCTGAGGAGAAGGCAGAAGCTAAGTTCTTTGGACAGATTTTTAGTAAAGTCAAACCTGGTGAGCCTCAACAAGGTTCAAGTAAAGAAAAGAGACAGAAAATAGAAAAAGAAAAAACACCAGAATTTCAGATTCCTAAAGTTTTATTGAAAACAGATTCTCCTTCCAAACAATAACATCTCCTTCTCCTACCTTCTCAACACCATCCTAGTAGGCACTCAACTCTTCTCAGCAAGGTAGCAAGGTTATACTTTCATTTATTTCATCTACTGTAATTGCTTTTGTATTTATGTATTTAGTATTAAGCATGTGTTTAAATTATTTTATTACAATCCCATCGATGTATAATATGCCAATAACAAGAGGATTTTTTTCATAGGAATGGATTAATCATTTTCCCTTTATTTTTTATGGGAAAAATTTGTTTGGTATAACTCTAAGGATCTGGAATGGATTAAGGATGTATACTGAGGTACCACTGTACTCTGTGTGTATATATATATATATATATATATATATTATATATTAAATAATTTTCCTAATGTTTTGCAGAGCTATAGTGTCTTGTCTCTCTGCTGATCAATAAGCATAACAAATGTATTCATACCTCCAACATTTTTCAGAAAGCATCTAGGCTCATTCAATCCCATCAAGATTGCTAGCCTGACTAAAGAAATGGGCAATCTGTGATAAGCAATAGAATGCCATACTAATTAGTAACCAATAAAAAAGAAAGCAGAGTATAATTTAATAGCAAAAAATGGCAACCACTTCAGTTTTCAATGCTTTGTTAGTTAGATGTTTTTGTTTCAATCTGAATGTTTTCTGAAATATCTGCAATAAAATTTCATATAAAAAAATAATTTATCTGGATCTTATACCAGGCCTGGCATGAATCAAATTCAAATGCCATGCCTTGGGAAATCTTTTTTGATAAGTCCAGCCTGGGTCCATTGTAAACCATTATAATCCCATTGTAAACCAGGGACTTCCTATATAAAAATAGATATTGCCATTTAAATTAAATTTTTGTTTATTATTATGTTTATTAAATTAATTTTGTATCTATTTATTTATTATTTAGAAAAACTATATCTAATTGTTTTATTAAAAAGAGCCTACATTGAAAACAGTAATAAAAAAATTTCAAATCAATTCATTAAATGAAAAATTCCCTTATTGTTAATAAAAATTCTTTACTTACAGTTTTAGAAGCAATGACGAGCAAACAACAGAAACTGAAGATGCTGCCATTGCAGCAGATCCCATCCATGGCTTTAAAATTAAACCCCATGGTAGAAATACTCCTAGAAAAATTTTGTATAATGTATTAATTCAAAATAAATTACTCTCTTACCAATAAATTTTTCAACAACATATCACAATTATATATTTTTAATATATTGTACATACAGAATATAAAAATCCTTTATCACAGCAAAAATTTGAAATGTTTGGATTATTTTCTACAATATAAAAATCATTAGAAATAGGCCTATATTGCTAGTTTGAAATATGGTTAAAAATAAATCTAATATAATTATAGTCATTTCTATTAACTATATTTTAATAAATTGCATTTCTTTTTGCTGTACTTTAAGATTTCTTATACACTATTTAAAACTTGAATTAATAATTTTATTTCAGTTTATAAGACTTAAATTTTTGTCCAGTTATAGTTTGCATGGAAAATTGTGCAAGTCAAAGGTCAGTTGTCTATTTGTACTAATATACTTATGATTACATAAATACATTATTACAAATACTTACTGAAGGATGCAAGTGCTCTCTAAAGTCCAGATTGAGAATTCTGGGAGTTAACAGGAATACACACACATGATGAGGATTATTATTTAAAATTTATCTTTTATTAAACTACAGTGCAAGCATTTTCATATATATATTAATTTAGTTAATATCAGATCAAACAGAGAAACAAGAGAAGATCTAAGAAATGAATTGAACCAACTGGAAAATACATGGGAAAACATCTTATTGAAATTATCTAATCATTCATCCGATGTAGCAGTGAGATAAAAGACTTGATTGAATTGATGTTTCAGGTTTGTTGATTTCCCACTCTAGGAATGTGTATCAGCTAATACTTTCCCTGGAGGAATATCAAAGGTTGACAGTTGAAAGAATTTTTTTCTTGATCTTTTTCTCTAATTCTCCCTTGCCATCTGTGCTCTTTTTTTGACTGATTTCCTTCTACCAATCATCATTTCTATTCTTGGAAAGTTGTTTGACCTTATATTATTCATTCATTAGTTATGAAGACTCCTTATTCAATTGTTTGAAGAAAGAAGAATGAGGCATTTGTAGAAAAAACACCCCTATTGTGAAACATGATGGTGAAAGCATTATGCTATGGAATTTCTTTTCAATAAATGGGATCAGAAATTTGATCTGCATACGTGGCATAATGGATTATTTTGCCTATCAAAAGATATTACTTGATCATCTGAAGCCTTTGCCAGAAAACTTGATTTATGGCACCATCAGTTGTTCCAATCTGATAATGATCTCAAACATTCATCAAAATCTATGTAAGAATGGCTGAAGAACAACAAAATCAATGTTCTGGAATGACTCAGTCAAAGTCTGAGCCTTAATCTAATACCTGGAAACATCTGTACACAACAGATATCCTAAAAATTTGAGTGAACTGGAACAATTCTGCATTGAAGAATGATCTAAAATTCCTATTGACATATATGAAAAGCTTATTAGGAGCTATCTCAATCATATTAAAGCAGTCATTGCTGCAAAATATTCAACAACATATTATTAATTCCAAGACTATGAATACTTTTGATTTGTGCATTATTTTTTGTTTGGTGATATTTTCTGCAAATTAAAATGGATTATTTTGAAATAATACTTTATTACACCAAAGTTTTCTCCTCGGAATGAGAAAGATAAATTTCTGTTGTGTCATTTATTTTCATTTTATTCAAAAAAAAAAAAGTACAAATGTATTGTAGATTATGTAAACTTTTGAGGGAAACTATAAGTGCTAATTTTTCTTATCCAGAAAATGTCTCAAAAAGTTGATACTTGATAGTTTAGCAATTTCATAAAGTATTCTTTGCAAGAAAACATTAACCACAATAAATCAATACAAACATTAATCAAAAATAAATGATATAATAAGATATTGCAGATTTCATCAAAAAACAAAGAAACCATAAAAGAATTTGAATTCAATGAAATGCAATTTTGTAACATTCAGAGAAAACTAAACATCACTGTTTATTTACTGAACAACTGTGTTATAAAATGTTAATTTACAACTTAGAGGTTTCAGATTCAATTCAAGTTCATACATCAGATTTTTTCTAATTGGATTCAGCTTGGAATCTGTGAAACCCATCCATTATTTTATGACCAATTTCATCACAAGATTGGTTGTATTAGTTGAATAAATACATTTTTTGTTTCAATCACAAGGACCAGGAATCAAATATATTTGCCATTTGAAATAAATATATAAGTGATTTCTGTGTGGCATAAAACAAGATAGCTGATATATTCCTCCATATTAAAAATGTATTTATAGATATGACTAAAAATGATATTTATAGTTATATTCCTCCATATTAAAAATGTGTGCTTTAATCCACTTTTAAAACATTCACTTGTTATAAATTTCTTGTAAAAGCAGACTAAAGTTTGTAAATTGAATTTTCAGTAAAAGTTATATTTGCACTTAATTCTCTCTATATTATATTTAAGATTTAAATATTTTTATAATTTTAAATTTATTATAAAAGATTTTTTTAAATATAAAAGCAAAATATTTTATTTAATGAAAATTACCTACCAGCAGCAATAGGTATACCAATTAAATTATACATGCTAGCAAATAGAAAATTTAATCGAATTCGTCTAACAGTTTTATTTGAAAGATCAATAGCTCCCACAACATCTAATAAATCATTCTGAAATTAAAAAATTTAAACAAAATTAAAATTCTATAATTATTTAAAATTTAACATTATAATAGAAATGTATTAATCCATAACAAGAAAATATATGGTTCATATGGAAAAATTTTCAAAATATCAATATAATAATATTGGTAATATACAGTGTGTCTAAGATATTATTCCTTTTTATTTTCGTATCTTTTATTTTGCTTAATATTTTTATTAAAATTTAATGAAATGTGTGATATTCTAATTGAATTTTCAGAACATGAAAATGAAACAGACAAAATTTACAATTTAAAAATTAATTTTTATAGCTAGTGCTCGAACTGGAAAGATTTAAAAAAGCAAAAATTGAAAAATTTTTCCAGTTTGAGCATTAATATTTTATATATTTGAATATATCTTAAAAATATATAATAGTTAAAGAGAATTTACTTATAATGTTAAAAAAAAAGTAAAGAAAAAACTTTATCATCTCAATAAACTATTAATATTCAAACTATAACCATTTGCTAACACACGAAAAAGACAGACTACAGAGAAACAAAATAAATTATAAAAAATTCCTTATTTATTAGTTCTTTAAAGCTATTGATCTTCATTTTCAATGGAAAAATCACTTTCATTTGAAGAACTGTTTAAATAAGAAATTTTTTAGAATTAATTTAATTCCTTGATTTTATACTGAATAGCCTAATGGCCATTTAAATGGATACAATATTTTTGATTTCATATATTTGGTTTCTTCAAGGTGATCAATGACAATCAATGAAAACATTGTTCAAAATTTCCATATATTTTCCCAAAAAAATTTGAAATTTTTGAGATCGGAAGAG
>AYEL01077528.1:0-20880 GCA_000484575.1 Olivierus martensii
AAATTTTTAATTTCGGGAAATTAGTAAAAATTAAAGTTCAATTATTAAATAATAGATGGCGCCACCTTAGCCTAAATTTAAATTATTAATTATTAATCCGATAGATGGTGGCACCGTAGCGTAAATTTAAAAATAATTATTAATTTGGCAGTTAATACAAAAAATAACTGCTGGGGGAGTTTGGCTTGTGTAGAATCATTACATCTAAAAGATGTTTCAAAAAATAAATATTTTGCCATGAAGCTATAATATTTTTCATGCTTATTTTTTTTTTCTTTTCTTTTTTATTTTATAAACACAAAAAAGCAAAGATTTTAAAAACTGAAAATATCTAAAAATCACAACAGTTAATCCTATAAGAAATATCTTAATATGATATTTCTTAATATTATATTCTTTTAATATAAGCAGTGCAGAAGAATAGGAATATATACTTATTTTAGTAAAATAAGTTAATAATAGAAGATTCTAGATTATGAGTTGCAGATTAACCGGGGCTAATATGAAACCCGGAAATGTTTAAGAATTGATATCTTATCTTAAATATGATATATGAAAGATTTTCATAGTAAACCTCTATATCTTAATGTAAATTATATTTTTTTTTTATTATTGTGATAATATATTTTTATAATTTGATTTTCCATTGTTTATGATCATGCTAAAATAAATAAATGTAGTATCAATAATCCATATTTGATTTAAAATATAAAAATATTTATTTGAAAAGTAATAACAATCAATTGTGAAGGACTAATCACATTTGTTTCTAATGAAGAATTATCAATTATAAAAGTTATTAAAATAAATACACCCATACCTCGCTATACGGCCGCTCTTTATACGGCATTTCGCTATAACGGCCTTTTTTAATTATGGCACTTTTTCAATTTACGGCCCGCAATGTTTTGTTATACGTCCAAAAACAATGCTGTACAGTCGGTTGCAGAAAGATCCGAACATCGTTCATAGGGGTAGCATAAGAGGAAGACTGACATATTAAACAAAATGATCTAAAGGAACTCATTTCTGTTCATATGAAGTTTTTGGTCTGTAAATTTTATTCCAATAAGTTATATTTTAGATTAACCTTCACTTGTACTAATTATTTTTAGCTCATATACACTTTATGATATAATTTGCTATAAAATATCAGACACTATATCTATAATTATTTTTTAATTTAATGTTAAGCTTTAATAATATACTTTATAATAGAATGTATGCAATTCTAAACTGAAAGAAGATTCTTAAAATGTTTTCACATTAAGCAAGCAGTAAAAAACAAGCACAATTAACAAATGCTCATCCGTTTGTCCATGCTCATAAGTGGAATACTTATATTATCTGCTAAGGCAATGGTCTCAAACTGCTAGCCTGCAAAGCAATTTCGTATGGCCCATGAAGATGTTTTAGCTATTTGTTTAAATACATGTTAGTCAGAAAATTATTACAATTTAACATTAATAAAATAACAATGAAAAGTTTTAAAGTGTACTGTACTTAACCTGCACTGTGCTATCAGTAACTACCCCAAGAACTAATCTCACTTTTGCTCTTGTTACTGCTCATCTATGAATCATTCCTCATAAAATTTTGTCATGAAAATAATTGCACTGTTTGAGAATACATATATATGTAAACAGTTCTTTTCACAGATGAAAATTAATAAACATAAAAGAAATTGATTGACTGATGAACATCTACAATCTCTAATGAAGATAGTTTCCAGTAATTTTCTCCAAGGCTACAAATTTTAGCAGATTAACATCGTCATCAGGTGTCAAGTAGCAGTCGAAAATAAAAAACTGTTTTATAATCTCATAATTATATAATGTTATTTCAATATCTTTGTAAGAAAAAATGAAAATTATTACAAATAAATAATTTCCTTTCATTTTAATTTTGTTCAAAAGATATTCAGCCCTTCATTTCCTTTTGAATTGCACATTCAGCTCACATGCAATTTGAGTTTAAGACCACTGTGCTAAGATATTCATTTGTCAGTGATCAGTTTGATACTACTACTATTGGTGATTGAACTCATTGTTATATATATAATACTGAAATACTTCTTACTTTAGATATTAAATAAAAGTAAACAATAAGTCAAATAAGTAAGATAAATCATTTAAACTTTTAAATAATAACTTCAAGGGAACTATATCCAAATAAACCTAAATAATCCAGCCAAATTTTAGCCCTTGAAACCGTAACGGAATAATTTTAATGATTTGAAATAATTTGAACTAATGTTAGCGCCATCTCGTAATTAGAATCTAATTATGAGATGGCACTAACATTAGTTCAAATTATTTGAAATCATTAAAATTATTCCGTTACGGTTTCAAGGGCTAAAATTTGGCTTTGATAATTTAGGTTTAAATCATTTATTCAAAAACGTTTTCGGCTATCCATGTAGCCTGCTTCAGTTGAAATACTAAGGCAGGCTATGTGGATAGCCAAAAACGTTTTTGAATAAACGATTTATTTTACTTATTTGGCTTATTGTTTACTTTTATATTATATATAATATTGAATATTTAATTTCTACTGAGATTATAAATTAAACAATTTTATTATGATGAATAAATGCCTGGGAAAAAGAAGATAGTGGCTGACCTTACCATTCTATATATTGCATATTGGTAATAAGAATTTTTCATTTTAGCACAATCTCATTTTTGTCAGGAATAGCAAAAATATAAAAAAGATTTTGTGAAATCTTTATTCCATTATACACACTGTAGTTTTTGCATTACTATCCATCCTACTATATTAAAAAAAAAACTCAGGACTTTAACAACAGCATTATCATAATAAATTAACAGTAATACTAATAAAAAAAAAATAGCTGCAATATTTAATGATGGAAAGAAAAACGAAACAACAGTTCCTTCATTGGTTGCAAAACAATTCTTCAAATGATTGTTTATACTTGAGCATGAATTTTTTTTGACAGTAAACCTACATAGTATGTAGGTTTACTGTCTCATCTCCAAACATAATTGAATATTTTCATTCATATTCTATCACCATTTACATTATACCAAATCTTCTCATTTGTTCATATATATTTGCTATGTTTGTCTAGTGTAAATACACCTTTAATAATTTTCAGTTGAAATGAATATAAGCCAACTTTTTAAATCAACTTTAATGATTTAAAAACAATAATTTGTGCAACTGAAATACACAAATTATTGTTAAGCAATTTATGATCTGATTTATTATTAATATAAAACCAATGGAACAGTATATTTATACATGAAATTTAGGCTTTTAATTTTTTATATTACACTTAAAACATAAAACGATTTAATAACAAATATAAGTAAATTAAATCTTTTTAAAACAAAATGTATATTAATTCAACATATAAATTACAAGAAAAATGCAATGTCACAATGAATTAGGTCAATATAATGAATTAGTAAAATATAAATATAAATGGCAGTGTATCTTCTATTTTATATAATTTTCAATGTTTAAATGATTACTATTAAATTAATTAATTTAATAATAGAAATTTCTTACCATCTTGATTCCATGATAATACATGAATATAACAATCAGATTCAAATGAAGCTGTCTGCACCCATCTATAATCTAATCGCTATTAAGAAGTAAATTTGTATTATTAATTACATATTTATATTTAAAAAGAAGAATATTTCAAAATTATTGACAATTTTCTAATAAAATTAAATGTTTAAAAATTTTATAGGGTAAAGGAAAAAATAACATTTAATTATAAAAATTATGCAATGAAATACAGTATTTTTCATTAAAACCATCTAAAGTAGAGTATAATAACTTTTATTAATCTTCAAAAGCATCTTTAGTAAATTTATTTTCTCTAAATAGCTAATAAAGACAATATAATTTGCTGAAAATATTTCCAATTAATATAAGTTATTATTCTACTATAAATTTTGTTGTGATTTTATTTTTTTTTATAAATAGGAGAGTTATGATATATAAAGAGACAAAAAAATTTTTACCATGATTACTTTAAACTCTTAAAATTTCATACATAAAAGAGTCAACATTTAATTTGTTGGAGGATTAGAGATATAACTTTCATACTTAATTTTTCAATTACCAGATAAAAAATTAACTATTAACTAATAGTTTGTTTTGAAAAAGATTTTGAAGACAAATAATAACTCCCCAGTTTATAGAATAGCTATTTTTATCCTGGAATATTACAATGTGCCCACACATTTAATCAATTCAATTAAAACACTATACAAAATAAATATACAGATTAAAATGAATAATGGAAAACTATCAAAAAGGATCAATACAACAAATGGTATGCAAAAGATGCAGTATCTCTCCTATGCTCTTCAATATCTATATAAACAGAATCATAGAAATTTGGAAGCAAGAAACAATCAATGGAATAGAAAACAAGATCTTAAAATTGGTTCACTCTTTTATGCAGATGATTTAATAATATTTTCAAAATCAAAATACTTTAAAGATAAAAAATCAATTAAACAAAATCATTAAATCCTTTGACATGAAAATATCCATCAATAATACAATGTATGGGTATCAGTGGCCATAAAATGACAAAAATTAATATTAGTTTAAATAACAGATTTAAATACTTATGAAGTATAATAGAAATAAGCAACCTAGACCTAGAATTAAAACTTTAAAGTTACAATAATATCAATGGAATAATGAAAACAAATTTTGTCAAACTTCACATTAAATAATTTTGAGTGGGTATTAATCTGTTTTATCATATCAAAATCAATATAAACAAACACAGCACTACATAGCAGTAGAAAAGTTTTTAATAAACATAATCCAAAATGATTTTAAACAACCTAATTCCGCTGCTCCTATTAACGTAGTAAATAACACCAAGCACTTGAAGCAGGACAAACACACGTTTATTATTAGATAGTATATGTAGTTTATATATATCTAATAATAAACTTGTGTTTGTCCTGCTTCATGTCTTGGTGTTATTTATTATAATCCAAAATGTTTCGGACTAAAAATTTAATCAAGATTGGCTTTCATGAAGTTACAAAAAATAGCAATAAAGTGAGAATATTTTCATGTTTTCACGAACATGAAAATATTCTCACTTGGAAAATATTAATAAATCATTGGAAGTTATATAATTATTGGAAATATTAATAAATCATTGGAAGTTTCTCTCTTGTCTCTTTTCTACATATCATTATTTAAATCATCTACATTCCCAGTGCATGCCTGAGACATCAAATCACCTATATGAAAGTGATCAGCTCATCAGTCCAATCAAAGTTTACAATGTTGAGTACTCGAGTACTCTCTTATTTTTATCCAGTACTACTAATCATATAGTTCATGTACAATTTGTATCATCATGTGCTGTCTTGTCATCATCATACTCTTCATCATATATATTTATTAATATTATTATTATTATGTTTTGGTATTAGTGAATCATTTAATAAGTAATTGTGCTGTGACATTTTACTAATATTATTCTACAATATGAGATGATGAACTGTTTACTAAAATTCTATTAACTCATAATTAAGATGATTTATGGAGTTCCTGGCCAAGGACTGGATAAGCAGGACATTCATCTATGGGCTAGGTAACTTGACCATTGTTGTTGCCGACTCCTGGGTTGAATATTAAGTTGACAGCAAGACAACTGGCTGCATCATTATTTATGTGAAAATTTTTTGGACAAATTAACCATGCAAGTCAAGGACCTATTTTATTAGGATTTTGGATAGTATTGTGAGTCCAATTTACATCAAAAGACCCCACAAAGAGTACATTTCTTTATTTCATGAGAATCATTCACCTCATCAGTGTAATCCATTTGGTCAGTTATCAGTGATTTGAGTTAGTAACCCAATAACAAATTACTGTCATGAAAATAAAATGGCACAGTAAAATTCAAACCCAGAAAATCATATTTTAACATTTTATTTACATATGCCATCTATCATTAGTTATTTTTCCTGCATGCTCTAAGGTAACATCTCTAAAATGGTAATATCCTTCAACAGCAACATATACTTTTAAGGGTACAGCCATATTGTTTAATGAAATAGATCAGTTCTATAGAGGGCCCATTTAGTGACAAAATGAAATTCCCTCTCATCCAAGTCACGGAAATACCAAAAAATGAGTCGGTAACATTCTCAAGAATAAAGAAATAGCTTCACCCATTACCAGTCTAACCAGTGGAAAAATCATTCAATAAAGAAATGCACTCAAAATGCAGAATTTGGTTGCTTTAACAGAAATTAGTACTGTATGTGTACACAAGAATATACAGATTTTATATATGTAATGTCTACTAAACTGTACTAAATATCATGTAGTAATCACTTTAAGTAATTGTTTATTTATTCAATAATTTTAAGTAAGGTCAATTATTTTATTTTTTCTAATTTAGTCTTCACAAATTATTGCACCTTATTTCTTTCCACAAAAGTTAGCCTTAAAATCTGCATCATTATGCAAAAAAAAAAAATACTGCAATATTATTTAAACAATTTTTAACAATTAGCATTTTCTAAGAATAAGTTATTAAACACACAGTACTGCAATATTATTTAAACAATTTTTAACAATTAGCATTTTCTAAGAATAAGTTATTAAATTTTTAATTTTATAATTTTTTACAATGAAATTAAGTAAAAACAGTTGTTCAATTTATAAACAGGTTTAAGCAATCATTATATTTGTAAACTGAGAAAAAGGAAATGTGTATTCAAATATAATATACTGTATATTTTTAACTGTTAATGATACTTCAAAAAAATCTTACATGCGATGATGTTTCATTTAATAATGGTGTTGGTTCATATATACAAATCTGTTTGCCATAGGCAGCAGCAATCTGTAAAAAAATTAAAAACAATATAATTTAATTAACTATTTTATTACAAATAAACATAGTAAAACTCAATAATGAACACAAGAAAAAAGTATACAATTTTAAGAAATTTTGATATTTTGTTAAAATTATTTTTCGTTATGACAGAAAATTTAAAATAATTTTAATTTTAAACAAATTGGTTTTCAACATACGATAGAGTTTAATTCAAATTATCCATAAATAAATGTGGTTAAAGCTGGAAAAAAATTATATCTAACAAGTGCTTATTTAAGTCAGTGTACCTGAAGAGTACACAGTGTACCTGAAGAGGGTGCAAAATAGCACCGAAAGCATTTGTACAGTTTGAGACTTAAATAAATACATATCTAATCTAAACTGCATAGAGTGCTAATATGAAATATTTGTAAGAATAAAGAAGGTATAGCAGTTAGAAAAGAATTATATTTCTAACAAGTGCTTACTACTATTACTCATTATAGCAGAATAAAGCATCAAAGAAAATTTAATGAATATAAAACTAAAGAAATTAGACAGAAAATGAATGTTAATATTTCAGATCATTACACGGGGAGTCAAATCAATATACAGTAAAAGCTGCCTAAGCTGGACACTATAAAAGCCAGAATCCTGCTTAACATGGAAAATATTCAGGAGTATTTTCCATATAACATGGAAAATACTCCTGAACAACTTCCATAGAAATAACAAAAGAAAATATCTGTATAATGCAAAAACTGTCTAACGTGGAGATGGAAAGCATTTTAAAATTTTACTGAATAAAATAACACCTGCATAATATGGAAAAATAATAATTTTCTCTCAAATAAGTTTTCATTTTTAGAATTAGAATATGAAATTGTCTATTCTGAAATTGAAAGTTACTTTAGTTATAATAATTCAGCTAAAATATTGCATATTATTTAATAAAATTGCCAATACAGTACAAATATTATAGAAAATTAATGACACTATATTTGAATAATCTTAGAAAATTCTTTTTATTGGAATTGGGATCAAGTCTACAGTCTGGGCTGAATTTTGGCATTTATGAGACTGTAATATGCTACAACATGGCCATTAATTAGTTTCAATTTCGTTTTCTATTCTTGTCTGAGATATTTTGTTTTCATTATCACTTTTGTATTTTTGTTGTTTTCTCTTGAAATGGCCGGATGAAAGATTAACACTTTATCATTACAATTGAAAACAGATCTCATCAAATGTAGCGAAAAGTTAAAATGAAACCTAAAGAACTGGCTGTTAAATTCAAATGTGGAAAATCTCAAGTTTATGAAATTCTAAAACATAAGGATAAAATAAAGAAGAATGGCTATCAGGTAAAAAGAATTTAAATTCCAAACATAGATTAAGAATAACAGGAAATGAAGATTTAAATTGTATTCTCTATGACTGGTTTGTTGATGTACGCTCACGTAATCTTCCTATATCGGGTCCTATTTTACAAACTCAGGCAAATCTAATTGCAGCAGAACTTGGGAAAACAGAATTTAAAGCTTCTAATAGATGGCTACAAAGTTTTCATTTAAGACATATCATAACATACAATCAAGTGTGTGGAGAAGCAAATGATGTAAACCAATAAATTGTTGTTGAGTGGAAGGCAAAATTGAATGACTTGTTACAACGTTATGATTCTGTAAATATAGCAAATTGAGATGAAACTGGACTGTTCTATAAGAGCATTGCCAAGAAAAACTTTAACACTGATGAAAGAGATGACAGATGATGGAAAAGAAAAAATGTACAATGATGGAAAGAGAAACATGTTTAAGTAATCATGAAAAACAAAAAACTCTTGATGAAATGTGGAAGTCAAAATAAGCTTTTGTAATTTTTGTGTACTTTTAATACAAAATAAACTTCTGTACTTAAAGTGAAATGTTAAAATAAAACTTGTAGTTCAGTCCTACTTGTTGCATGTTTTTCTAATACAGCATTATTTGTCCAGTTTATTCACTTTACAAAAATACCCTATACATATAATCACACCACACCACATTAATTTTGTAATTAAACAATAAATTATTTTATTAATTTATGTTATGGTGTTACTATATATTGGATTAATAACTAATTATTTAAATTTAAGTTAAGATAGCATCATCTATTATTTTATAATCAAATTTTAATATTTGACTAATTTCCCAAAATAAAAATTTGCTTTAACCTTGAATCAAACCAGGAATATTGGGTTATTGTTCTAATGCTTTAACCAGTTAGATTATCAAAGCACTGGTATATTTTATTTCAGGAAGTTTATATATTAATTAATTTGGCTGGTTTAGAATATATAGGCTAATCCAGTAATTTGGTGCTTTATTTTATTTATATATTATCAAAATATGTACAATTGCAATAATAATGTAATGTAAATGCATTGAATGTTTTTTTTTTTATTTTTTTTTTTACTACCAGAGTGAAACCTGGATAAGCTGGAAAACTGTCTATGGTGGAAAAATTTTCTGGTCCCTTGCGATTCCAGCTTAGACAGGTTTTACTGGAATTGCATTTACCTAATCATAGGCTTATTAATTGCATCATAATCATAAATTGATGATAAGTCAAGAATTATCTTTACAGTCAAATATCTTTATTTTAATAATTTTATGATATACACCATGCTTTACAATAAATGAGCCATTCACTTGCCAAATCGATTAACTCCACAAAACAAAAAGTAGAAAAAAATGATTAAATAATATACATTGTTTTTTAAAATTCCCTTTAATATATAAATTCAAATAAACATTGTAGAATCTATTATTACAGGTATAGCTTTTACATAACGACATATAAAATGCATAAGATAGTATATCCTTGGTGTAATCGTTATTTTAATTACAATTTTTGTGTGACTGATGGAGTTAATTGATTTGGCAAGTGTAAATAGAAAATAATAATAATACCATCGAATTCTATCTTCAAAATATTTTTAAAAATAAGTTAATTGTAGTACATATTTCAAATGTTAAACAAAAGTTTGGTGCTAGACAATGTCAGAGCAAGAACAAGACCAAACTCAAAAAGTTAAAAAAGTTAGTTCCTACTAGCCGCCACAGAAAGGGGAACAGTCAAAAACCGTTGCAGATAAACGCAGGGGCAATTCAGCTTGCAGTTTCCATAGTTATGGTAGGCTTCTCTTTCCTCATGATTCTTAGTGCTGTTTCCATTTCATGTAAAACAAAATGGACGCTAAACAATGAAAGCACTCACTGTTTACGAAATGATGTTAACAGCTGCAGTAAATAAGGAAACCGAAACAAAATTGAGGGAGAAAAAATTTTGGATCGAAAATATTACAACAAGAAATACAAACAATGTTTCTATGCAATTTTGATTAAAGAGATGGGATTTAATGACAGAGAATCCCACCATCTTGACTGTCAAGGTTGTCAACCATTCAACATCACAAAATGTATGGATTTCATTGGTGAATGTTATCTCGACAGAATGTTATTAAATAATAGATGGCGCCACCTTAGCCTAAATTTAAATTATTAATTATTAATCCGATAGATGGTGGCACCGTAGCGAAATTAAAAAATAATTATTAATTTGGCAGTTAATACAAAAAATAACCGCTGGGGAGTTTGGCTTGTATAGAATCATTGGAATCGCATAAATCCCCCCCTAGAAGAATGAAGATTAAGATTTGTTATCTCGACAGATTTTACCATCGCGGAAAAGTTGGATCCATCTAGACCAGCCACATTGGTAGCGATTTTATGCCATGGTATGACAACAAAAACCGCGCTACTTTCTTCACGCACGTATTTTCCGCTGCAGTTCCGTACTAATGGGAACCAACTTTTAGTCACAGTCGAGTTATGGTCATAGTAGGGTCTCCATATGGTCACCTTATTTTTGAATTTAATCATCTTTTACTTTGTTTGTAAAATAAATAATTTATTATATTAAAGATGTTATTCTATTAATATCCACATATAACAGTAACCAATTATTTATTTTTTTATGACAAAATGAACAGCTTGCAATTATTATCTAATATATACTCTCATTCTATTAAAAAATTACTTAACTAAATTCTTATTATGGTATCCTAGATAACTAAAGAAATATTACCAAAAAATTTATTGAATAAAAACTGGTTAGCCAAAACTTTCGTGTAGGTGGTATCACATCTTTCCTACAAGTTTCTCAATTGATCCTTCCAATTTAGTGATTTTAAAAGATGTAAAAATATATTTCTAACTTTGAAGGATAAATTCAAAAAATGTTTTACGCATAATACGACACTTATAAATGTTTGAATTGCATTATTGCCACGATTTACATTAGAATATGGAGTTAATCAAACTGGCTTCTGAAATAAATTATTATTTGATGGTCAAAAAATTTTTGTCATTTAGTGATGTTAAGCCTAACTATTAAGAAAATTTATTTTTATTATAAATAGTTAATATTCAATCAAGTGTTTTGATACTAAAATTTAAAAAATTTCAAAAAGTAGAGTTAATCAATTTGGCTTGTGAATGGCTCAAATATTTCTGTCAGAAATCTTTCTTTATATTTCATATTAGAAAGCAAGAAATTTTTATTTAAAATTATACTTAAAGTATTCAATATTTTATTCATAAAGCTTGTTTTCAACACTTTTGCTGGAAAAAATTTTCCTCAAATGAGTACATAAAATTTTCTTAGAAAATCAGTTTAGATTAAATTTTGATTTCTTTGATTGTTTATATTTAAGATTTTGGAATTATTACCAATTTCTTTTTATAAAACAGATTTTCATCAATTTTTACAGTTTATATGTGAAAGTTTTAAATTTTGATCATAGATTATTTTAATTCATGTATCCCTCCTATAACATGGTTACCTACAACACAGTTTCACTCTAACATGATTTGAAAGTTGTGGAAACCCTCATATAACACAGTACTTCTACAACAGAGTTTTTGTTTAACACATTTAGAAAATTACATTTACTAACCTACAACACAAAACACTTTCATTAATTTTTGTAAATCCATAATGGGGGGACACAAATTCCCAATGATTGGATAAAATGCAATCATTGGGAAATACTTTGCTGAAATTAGTCATAAATGCAATTTTGCTATTTTTTTACTAGAGGGATGATATGCAGTCTATTTTTGATATTAATTTGAATTTGAGTTAATTGGCAACCATTGAGTATTTTGTGTTCCAAACGTTTAGTTCTTGGATAAAAAAGTTTTTATTCTTCAATAGAGGAATATGAAAGACGAGAAAAACATTTTTATTTATAATTTTTTTTTTTGGGTATATGTTAAGGAACAATTGTTTTATAGCAGGTTGTAGCAGGTTAGATTACAGATTTTGTAAAGAGAGCATTAGTACAGAAACTTTAAATGCATAAAAAAGGTCAGAAAGTGAAGTTGATATTGTTAAAGAAAAAAACTCATTTTAATGAAACAGCGGTAAGGAAGATATAATTATCAAATGAATGTTACATAGGCTGTATACTTTTTCTTTCATTTTGTTTAACATATATTGTTTTCTTGGGGTCTTATCTAGATATTCTTTCTTTATATTTCATGTTATTAATATTCTTAATAAACATTAAGTTTCTTATAGAATTAAAGAAAGTTATTTGTTTTTAATAAATTTTGGAATGTAGCTTCCTTTTTTGTACTGGCTCCAGGTCTCATATAACAGTTTCACACAACACACTGTTTTTTAGAAACCTATCTATTGTGTTATATGAGAGATATCTGTACTATAATTATGAAATATTTTTTTTATCATATTTTTCAAAATTGTTTCCCAATTACTTTGTTTTTCAATTTATTTAAAAATTCAAAAATAATTTCACAGTAATCCATTATATTAATCCAAAATAGATAATCTTTTTATTTTGAAGGAAAAAAAATAGCACTAAAATTTTATCTACAAGTAACAATTAAATAAGTTTTTGCAATAAATCTTAAAAAGTGTCAATACACATTGCTTCATAATTGAATCATGATTGAGAAATCAAATGCCTCAGTCATGAATATATTAGTTTTAATGCCATTTTATTCTTAGATTTCCAACAACAGAAAATATTTCAGTTAAATATTTCTATACTATAATTATTAATAAAAGAAAGTTTAATTTTATTCACTTACTTTTCCAAGATCTGTTGAACAATCTAGACACCCAACTTGAATATTTCCATGACATACACCTGGTATAATCTGAACTCTCTGAAAATCACTAGCAAGAATAACAATATTACATCCAGCAGCATATGCCTATAAATAAATTTAAAAGTTTAATATTTTTATAACTCAATACAGAAAATGATTTATTATTTAATCAATTATCTAATCTTCAAGAAAGAACCACATAATAAGGAAAAATATATAATCCAATGATCTCTAGCCATAATAGCTATAATGCAATTCTTCTATGCTAAATATTTCAAATTTAAATTAAATGATGTCTTACAGAAAATAATTTTAAACTGCATTTCCATTCACTTTGCTAATGAAAAACTTTCTTTGCATGTTTTAGTTTTACTTATCTATTTTTTAAATCATTATTTGAATAATGCTTCTTTGGAAATTCAAAATAATGGAAGATTTTCTTCTAAAATTTCTTTGATATTTGCCAGCAACAATATATTTTAACAAAAATTATGATGAGAAATTTCACAAATTGTTTTCTTAATTTCCTTTTCTGAATCTTGAGAGAAAAATTATATAAAAGAAAATATTTTGTAATTAATATGATAATTATATAGATCATTTATTAAATTTGATATATTAACATGAATATGATAAAGGTTGTTTGTTTGTGTTTGTGTAGAGTTCAGCTCAAATTAACTCAATTCATAAAACCCCAAGTTTTTTCATCTATTTATTTATGAGAAAAAGTTTGAGCTGTGACCTTTAAAAGACTTTTTAAATTTGATTCCTTAAAAATCATTTTAAATACTAAATATTATATCTACTGATCAATAGAAAATTATTCCATTATAAGCAGGTACTTTAAAAAAATATCACAATATTACCCATTTTTTACATTTTTGAAGTGATTTGAAGCTTTTTATCAAGAAGTTATAACTATAGTAATAATCATGAGATAACTAGATCTGTAATAAGCTCGAAGATTCCAACAGATCAAACCAATTGTCCAATACTGGAAATAAGAGAGAAAAAAGGAAATTAGTCCAGGCAAGATTCTAGGACAGACAAAATTTCAATATTTATTATTCAACTATCTCTCTTAATCAATCAATTTGTGATTTTTGCAACACTACTTAATCTGAAGAAATTTTAGTCACACATTCTTATTTTATTGCTGAATAATCATAACATTTGAATTGTTTAAATTATACTAAAAAGAACTGTTAAATATTCTAGTCTTTTATTTTCATCAAATAAAATGTTATGTATCTTATTTTTATATCATTAACTTATATTATATTATTAACTTATTTTTAGTCTTTTATATTATTTTTATGAATTAAGTTTAAACAATCTTTAAATAGAATTGCTGCTATTGTTTCTTGTGATTTTTGTTTTTAAATTTTTAATTGTTATTAATTATTTCCCATTTTGTTTGATTTTTACAAATACTTTTTACACAGTGTTTGTTTTTATGAACATTACATTTGGTATAGTTTGGGTTAGACAATCCCTGTATCAAGGCATTAGGAATCTTATATAATAAGCTTCCTAATGCCACATTAGGCTAATTGTTAGACTAGGCCAACACAATTGTTAGGCTAATTTATCAGACTAGGCCAACACTAGTACTTACAGATAGACTATGTAGCCATGATCCTTCTTGGCAAATCTAGGCAGACAGACTTGGTTCAGTCTAATATAATCTAACTAGGGAATACAGTATGTTCCTGACTTACACAGTTTCAGAAATAAATAGATGAATTTTGTTGAATTTTCATAAAAAGGGAATGAAAATTCCATTAGTAATTTACTTTTTGCAAAAATATCAGTTATGGCCTTAAATTTTCTTATCTATGCTTAAAGTATGCTCATAAATTTCATTTGGTCATTCCATTTGCTAATGCACTCATTCATGTATATCAAATTCAAACATTGTTGAATTTATGTAGTTTCAAATTATGCAAAAATTTTTTTAAAAAATTAACCACATAAAGCAGGGACTTATTATATCTGCAAATCAAATATCCAAAGTCAAATTAACCTCTATCTCTACAATTTAAAATTATATTGTATTTTTAATAATTGTTTTAAATCAAGTGGTCAGCCTAGGCTTGCCAAAAGGGCTCCTGCATATGAGTGTTAGTGTTGGCCTGGTTCTGTAAGTTTCTAAAATTAAGCATTATATAAGCTTCCTGTAATAGAAATTTGCCTAATGCCATAGAAGTCTAATTGGTTAAGACATTGGAGCATTATTCCAAAGTTCCCATTCTATTACAGACAGTGACAAATTTTTAATTTCAGAAAAATTATTGTTAAAAATTATAGTCTA
Source organism: Olivierus martensii (assembly GCA_000484575.1). Classification (NCBI taxonomy): domain Eukaryota; kingdom Metazoa; phylum Arthropoda; class Arachnida; order Scorpiones; family Buthidae; genus Olivierus; species Olivierus martensii. Next base: position 15,344 of record AYEL01077528.1, read on the forward strand.
ATTATTAAATGGTGCCAACTTAGACTAAATTTAAAATAATTAATTATTATATCAACATATAGTAGCACAATAGTCTTGATTTAAAATAATTATTAGAAGTTACAGTTTAATTCTAATTTATCATACTATGGGTCAATTTGTTTTTAGGTACAGTCAAACCTCGGTTCATGAACTTAATTCATTCCTGAAGGTCATTCGTAAGCCGAAACTATTTTCCCCATAGGAATTAATGTAAAATGAATTAATCCATTCCTGGACCATAGATATTTGCTTATTTAAACTTTCACAATAGTACTTTGTGCATAAGTTCTTAACACAAAATCAATGGAAACCATTAAATCTATCATAAAAAAGATAAAAACAACAATAAGCTGATCAAATGTAGACGAAAATTTAATTTATTTTTACCATATCTGTATGGAGAAAAGTTGTCTGTGTAAGTGGATGGTGGTGAGGAAGTGAAATGTTATTGTTTGGAGGGGGATTATTTTTCTTTTTTGTCTCTTGGCATCACTCAACTCTGCTTCAGACTCACTGGGCCTTGTCTCACTAAAACGTTGTCCAGTATGATTTGTTTTTGTCTCCGTTTTAAAATGTTTCTAAAGTGACATATGACATTATCATTGAAAATGTTTATGCTGACTGCTTGTGTGTTTGTAACTCAAGACACAGTATGTCATCCGAGACTCTTTGTGTTTGGAAAATTTGTTCATAAACCGAATTGTTCATGATCCGAGGTGTTCGTAAACCAAAGTTTGACTGTATTTAGTTTGAATTTTTAATTTGATTCTATGTTGTCAAGTATTTAAGATATAATAAAGGAAAACCTTATATTTTGCACCAAGATATAATAATAATATTTAATATCATATTTCATATATTCTGAAAAAGTTTATAACCAATTAAGACAAAAATTATTTGATTATTTCTTTAAATATACACTGATTTTTTTCCCCACTATATCCAGAAAATTGTTCATTTTCACTGTTTTGTTTGGATTAGAGGAAATGCCAGATTATTCACTCCCAAAAATATCAGTGTTGAATCTGCACTACAGTAATATAATGATAGTGTGAATATTCAAAGATTTGCTGAAGAAATATTAATATGTTTGCTTATAAGATGCTGTCACAGATCCTGCTAGGAAGTTATTATATAAGATACCATACTACAGTTTTGAAATCCAAAAAATACCTGGCCCCAAGCATTTAGGATAAGAAATTATAGATCTGTATATATTGAGTAATTAAAGATTCATTGTACCTTCATATATTGTGCTATTAACTAATGATAACAGACCACAAGAAAGAAAAACATTTCTGAAAAAAAAAAAATTTCCTGTTTAGAACTTGATTTGTGTCTTCATTTTAATAACATGATCAGCGAGTTTTGATGATATTTATGTTATCAATCAAAATATATTATAACATTAACAATAAAAATTCTAATACGACATTCTGGCACTAGTCTCATAAGAATAAATTATCTGAATATTAAAATACAGTGAAATCTGTTAAAATGACAACCTTGATAGAGTGACCATTTGACTAAAGAGACCAAATTTCAAAAGCTGGTTTGTTTCACATAGGATGTAATGCTATTTTTGTTCTGTATAGTGATCACCTGTTTAATGTGTATATTGACCACTCACATAATTAGTTTTAAGAAATTTTAACCTGCTAAAGTAACAAGAAAATTAATTTCATGAAGGAATTACTGAATTTTCCTTATAATTTTATCCATTACATAAAATTCTAAGGATTAGTGTTCCATTGGAATTTTTCTAATGGAATTTATGATAAAATAGTCTGTCAAACCAGTATATTAAAAAGTAAATTTTATAAATACTACTGTATATGTACCTTCATAAAGCATTTTAATTTAAGTTTAACTATGCTAAATGCAGATATACAGGTTAGTATTAATTGTAATACAGTATATGCTTGCTATAAGACTTTGTTCGTCAGAAAATGATATGTGCTATATGTCATCATTATCACTTGCCTGCAAGTTGATGATTTTAATTAATATAAATTTGCAGTTTGGATTAATCTGATTGTTTTCTTTTGGGGGAAAGGGGAGGGTCACTATCCTGTATAGTAACCACCTGTGAAAAGTGATTAGTAAGGTCGGTCCCAAAGGGTGATTACTTTAACAAGTTTCACTGTATATATTATTTCATAAATCAAATTCTTATAAATTAGAGAAATTCCAATTTATGAATATTCAACTATTATATAAAAACTTTTCACATGAAAATATTTTAAAATGCATTTTAATAACTTGATATACAATGCAATACAGACAATCCCCAGCTTATGTACATCCAACATGCATAGATCCATACTTATAAAAGATTAATTTTAGTTAATTAGTCAGATTCAAACACAGTCCCTTCTGAATAAACTGGAGGTGTGGAATGCAAAATTGAATCCCGATCCTCCAAAATGGTAAGCAACTGCTTTGCCATAAGTTATGTGCTTATTCTTTATTATTATTATTTTTAATGTTAAATCTTTAAGATTCACTAGAACTCTATAATGTATGCTCCAAAATACAGTCGGACTTCTATATATCGAAATTCTCCGTATATCCAAGTTTTTTGTTAGTCCCGTGAAATTTCCATTGAAATTTGTTTCTATACGTTTTTTGTTAGTCCCGTGAAATTTCCATTGAAATTTGTTTCTATATATCGAAATTTTTAATTTCAGAGACGAGGGAAAAAGATAAGGTAAGGAGTCTGGGTTGGCGAGAAAAACAAAATGGATGTGTCGATTTGTACTGTAGAGGGGGTTAGTGTAAAAGTTTAGGGCTTGTTTTGGTTTTGTAGGTTACTTGTGTTAATTGGCTTAAAATCAAAACCAAAACTGAACCAAGAGATTTTAGTTAGTCTTTGGCTCAAAACCAAAACCAAAACTGAACCGAGAGATTTTAGTTAGTCTTTGTTCAGCTCTATTAAAACGTTTACTATGTCAAAGAGAAAGTCGCTGAGTGTCGCGGAAAAAGTGGAATTGCCAAAAAATGTGGACTATGAAGTGAGAAAAAAAGATGTTGCACAGAAATTCGGGATTCCACAAAGTACACAGAAAAAGTGGAATTGCTAAAAGATGTGGAGTGAGAAAAAAGATGTTGCACAGAAATTCGGGATTCCACAAAGTACAGTGTCCAAACAATACAAGAAGGGAATCTGTGTTTTAAAAAGTCATGAAGTTGCAGGAGTTGACAGAAAATGATTAAAGAGTTGTAAGTACGATGACGTGGACGAAGCAGTGTTGAAATGGCTGAATATGGTGAGAGATAGAAACATGCCTGTCTCAGGACCACTCATAAAGAAAAAGGCAATGGAATATACACAGAATTTAGGACATGATGAGATCCAAGCAAGTTCTGGATGGCTAGACAAATTTACGAAACATCATAGAATCAATGAAAAAGTTATTTCTGGAGAAAGTGGATGATTATTTGAGACAGATTGTAGCCAGTGGAAAAACTACAATTTTAAAATCAATTTTATAGGAGTATCAGCCTGATAATGTTTTTAACATGGATGAAATTGTTTTTAACATGGATGAAACTGGACTTTTTTTAAATGTTTACCAAATAACTAACTTTTAAAGACGGTAAATGCTATGGAGATAAAAATAGCAAGGAATGAATAACTGTCCTTTGTGCCAATATGTCTGGAAAAAAAAAACTTAAAATTTTTCATATAGGTAAAAGCAAGCATCCAAGATGTTTTAAAGAAGTGAAGTCATTAGAAGTTGACTACGAATACAATAAGAAATCATGAATGACAAGTGAGATTTTTGAGAAGTGGTTAATTAATTTTGATAAAAAAATGACAAGACAGAAGAGAAAAGTTGTTCTTTTCGTAGACAACTGTCCTGGACATCCTTCTTCTATAACAAAAAAATTAACAAATGTGAACCTGGTATTTTTTCTTCCAAATGCAACATCAAAATTACAACCAATGGATCAAGGCGTAATAAAAAAATCTTAAAATGCATTATTAAAAACAGATTCTCAAGAAACTAATTTTTGCTCTTGAAAACGATCAACCCATTGACAAAGTAATTAATCTCAGAATTAGCAAAAGTGTGGCAAAATGACGTAGTAGAAATAATAATACAGAATTGCTTCATAAAAGCCGGCTTCTCTGAAAAGTCTGTTGTAGAAAAAGTTAATGTACTATCACACATTGAGGAATGTTGGAACCAGTTACAGTCAACAGGCACAAATGACAAAATCTCACTTAATGAATATTTAAACATGGATGATGACATTTTAAGTTCAATAAAAGATAATGAAAATCAAGATAAAGACAATGAGACAGATGAAATAGAAGTTCCTAAACCTTCCAAAAAAGAAATAATGGCTGCATCATTTAAGTTGGAGTTTTATAAACTGTGAGCCACCATTGCCACTGTCAAGGGGCCATGAAAAAGGCGATATGGACAAAATATCACTTAACTACTATACTACATTAGAAATTCCGGTTTCTATATAACAAAGTTTCTATATATCGAAATTTTTCTAAGATACCTTTAATTTTGATATATGGAAGTCTGACTATATATAGATATTTGATTTATGTAAGATTTCGTGGAATAATCCATTTACATAAATTGGAAACTGTATATTGTAATTTTACTTCATAGTATCATATTGATGATTATAATAATGCTAATAAGATTGCTCAGAATAATTAATTCTCACACTGAAAATACTTCTTACATTAGTTATAAAATAAAAGTAAACAATAAGACAAATAAGTAAGATAAATCATTTATTCAAAAATGTTTTGGCTCTCCACATAGCCTGCCTCTTAGCAAAGTTAGCATGTTAGTTACAGCTGTTATAATAATTTTCATACTACACTTTGTAAAATAAGTAGGACGACACAAGAAAAATTTTCACAAAACGTAAAAGAAAGGATTTTTTATTCATGAAAAGTTTCATGAAGAACATAAAGGGATGAATATAAAAATAAATGACAACTGAAAATAATTTACAGAAATAGTAAATAATTTATATCACATCACAACTTGACACTGTGAATAAATATGTAAAAAAAGTAGGAGGACACTTACAAATAGTAAAGGAAAAATAAAAGATTAATATGAGGTTTTCTTTCCATTAGTGCTTATTACCTCAAAGACTCGATTTGGCATAAAAACAAAAAGAGCTTGAATTTCAGTTTGACAAACATTGGCCCAGACCGTGTCAAGAGCTTCCCGGAGTTCATGTATAGATTCATATTGTCTGCCTCTATCATAAACACGTTTAACCAAAATTGCCCAGATGTTTTCTACAATGTTCAGGTCTGGGCTTCTTGATGGCCATGGTAAAACCCGGACATTGTTGTTTGCAAACCAGGTTTTCACACCTCTAGCCGTATGGATGGAAGCTCCATCTTGCTGAAAAATCCAGTCTTCTCCACCTAGATCAGAGCCATAAGGAAGAAGTGCTGATTGAAGTAAATGAATGTAATCTGTATGTTTTAGTCGGCCATGTAGAAAGGACAGGCATGTTCTTCC
>AYEL01077529.1:0-87432 GCA_000484575.1 Olivierus martensii
ATACGGCCCGCCGCATAAACTAGAACAGATTACAGTTTCAAGGCCCACATTTGTAAACTTCTACCCGAAAAGAAAAAGTAAAATAATGGATTTTCTGTAGTGTAAAATAATGAATACTATCGCTAGTGTATACGTACACTACCGAGTTACTTCAAACTTTGATGGTATAATTAACCATGAACATAGTAAATTTCACCATTTACATTAAGTTATAAATTTATTTTTACAAAATTAATTACGTACAATAGATACCTAATATTTTGTAACATTCTGATGTAATAGATTGTTAGCAATTAATCAGTTTGATAAAATACTTGTTTTCAAAGAAAATTATCTTAATTTATTAATTCCTAGGACTAATTATTTCTAATGTTTCTAATGAAAAAATAGTTTTTACGGATGCTTTTTAACTCTTTGCATACAAACAAAAATTAAGAATATAATACAAGAAAAGTAGATTTTAAAAATAATATTGATACACGAATATATTCTTTGTGTTAGTATCACAAAAGTGGCTACATACGATAGCGTGATTGAGAAGAACGAGCAGATAAATTGGCTCAACCATTATTGTTGCCCCTGTGATGGTGAGAGGAATATGTTTGTGCAAGAATCCATCTTGCTTGAACTTGTCATTTTATGTCAAAGTAGTTTTTATTAATTATTAATACATTACGTAACGTTTTCATTAATAATTTCATTACATAATAATTAATAATTACATAATTACGGTGTCGTAAGCTTAAATTCATCGTTAAGCACTTTACAATTTTTATATGGCCCGCTTCATCTTGGAGAGTGTTTATCCGGCCCGCGGCAGAAAATAATTGCCCACCCCTGTCCTATCCTGTTGAAAAATAGTGTTGATCTCGGTGAATCTGTCGTTATAGTGGTTGCAGTGAGTGAAGGAGCATTTAAAGAGGGATCTAAAAGCGGCAGCTTTGATGGATAAGTTGTCAGACGAAGATTTAAGGATAAATATAGGAGCGTATGTAGGTTTTCTATAGACGGAAGTTCTATATTAAGAGTTATCGATAGTGATGTTGATGTCTAAAAAGTGGATGTTGGTTACGCTGTCTTGTTCAAGTTGCAGGCTTAGGCCTAATGTCGGATCGGTCATCATAGTTATAAATTCATTAATGTCTACGTTATCCTGCCATGCAATAAAAATGTTGTCAACATACCTTTTATAGATTTTAATAAGTGGACGGAATCTAGTAATTACTATTTCCTCTTTAAACCAAACTACTAGTTCAGCTAGGGCACCTGCCATGGGGCTGCCCATCGGCACACCTGTATTTTGCTTGTAGAATTTATCTTTATAGGAGAAGTAGGAATGGTGGCAGATTAAAGTACCTGTAAGATAACAAAAGCAAACGAATGTAGCACTATTTAGCAGAGCAAACATGAATTAAACAATAACGTTTTCGATCCATTCTAGGACCATCTTCAGCCGTTAGACTTTAAAACCACAGATAAATAAATATGCATCACGTGATATGAGCGTTAAGCCATTTCCAGGCAGAGGAGAGCGCTTCCGATTCCTGCATGTTGATGATAATTTCGGATTTTTCTCGGTGTTGAATTTGTAGAGCTTCGGCAAAATAACCTTCATCGTGGTGATTGACATGTATAATTTTGACGTCGTGACAACAGATGTTGATGTTATGTTCTAAAGCACGTATAGATAAAGCTGTGGTAGTTGCGCCTTTTAATATACTGTCTTTATGTTCCTTTAATCTTTGGGATAAGTTACGACTAGTGAAGCCGATGTAGTTTTCATTTCTATTGAGATCGATGTTAGCAACGGAATGATGTAGACGCCAAGATTTCTTAGAGGGTTGATGGGGTGCTTATATCATTGCATAGGAGATTAAAAATATTATTAAATTTTCTATAGGCTATTTTAAAGTTAGTGATACTTTCCACGTCGTGTTTAAGCTTCATTAGTGGAGGAGTTTGGTGCCAGGTGTGGTATACAGAGAGCTGTGTTGGTTGTTCAGCAGAAGTTTTGTGTTGAGAATTTTTGACTTGATCCAGGATATTAAGAAAAATGTTGTTGTAGCCATACATCCTATCCCAGGGGTGGGCAAAAGGCGGCCCGCGGGCCGGATCCGGCCCGCGAAGGCATTTTATACGGTTTTTTTGGATTTATCGTCTTTTGTGCAGATGATGTTTTCATTGGCTAACCATTCTTTAGTAAGATGATTAGCAGTATGCAGGATTCTGTTTTTCTTTGAGATGATGTTGAGTTGTGTTTTACTTTTGGTATAATTGTGGACCAGTTTCCATCTAAGTCTCTCTTTTTCATAATCAGGGATTGTTTTTATTAAAGGCTCAAGCTGCATAGCTATTTCTTGCCATTTAAAAGGCTTGGGATAGGAATGGAGGAGTCCATAATCAAAGAGAAGTTTAGTAAAGGCAGGAATTGTAATATTATCTAAAGCCACAACATTATTAGAATTATAATTAGCTTTTTTGTAGTTTCTTAATTGATTGAAGAAAATCCATTTTAATTTTTTGACATAACCCTTCTTTAGTTTAGCTCACAGTTTGAATTGAATGTTTTTAAAGCGATCCATAATGGTGTTAAGGAGGTTAGGTAAATGCATTCTGATGACTTCAGTTCTTTCAGTAACTTGCTTACAGTAGAGGTAATATTTTCTACAAGTACCAGTGATAGCTTTTTTAAAACATCTCTGCTTAGTGTTGAATTCAATGTGCTTATTTGTACCGGGTAATTTAATACGGAAGATGCTCATAGGTAGGACTTCCTTAATGGCGCATTGCTGTAAGAAAACAAGCTTTTCCTCGGTCTGGCTTAACTTAACACTAACCTGTCTAAGTTCTTTAGCTGGCTCAGCTGGATTACGAAAAATGTTCATAACTTCTGCTATACTGGAAGATAACAAAAACAAACAAATGTAGCGTTATTTAGCAGAGCAAACAAGATGATGAGAAATCCAAAAAAAACTGTTCTTGTAAAAAAGCATTCCTATGATGCTTTAATTGATAATTATATTCAAAATACAGAATCCATACTTCTAAAAAAGGATCCTACTGATGAGCTTCAACGAAAAGTCAGAAGACTTGCCAATCGTAAAGACCTTCCTAAATTCTTAAAACATATTATCGTGGATGCACCTGCCTGCCCTCGTCTCTTCGCCTATATTAAATTCCATAAAAATCCTATTGAAGCAAGACCAATTTTAGAAAAATTCAGATCCCCTACTTTCCTACTTGAAAAAGCCCTTGCTAAATGGTGTAGAGCCAAACTAGATAATTATCCATACGAAACTACTTCTGCCGAATCATTTTTGGACAGTCTGCTTGCAACGGGACCATTTCCCGAAGAACGCTTAACTGTTCTCGATTTTTCCTCCCTATATCCATCAATTATCATCGAACCAGCCTGTATACAACTTTATAAACTGTTACTTACTCACCCTCCCGAAAGTGATAAACATGCCTCTTGCTTTCGAGAAATCTGTACTTTAATCTGCCACCATTCCTACTTCTCCTATAAAGATAAATTCTACAAGCAAAATACAGGTGTGCCGATGGGCAGCCCCATGGCAGGTGCCCTAGCTGAACTAATAGTTTGGTTTAAAGAGGAAATAGTAATTACTAGATTCCGTCCACTTATTAAAATCTATAAAAGGTATGTTGACAACATTTTTATTGCATGGCAGGATAACGTAGACATTAATGAATTTATAACTATGATGACCGATCCGACATTAGGCCTAAGCCTGCAACTTGAACAAGACAGGGTAACCAACATCCACGTTTTAGACATCAACATCACTATCGATAACTCTGAATATAGAACTTCCGTCTATAGAAAACCTACATACGCTCCTATATTTATCCTTAAATCTTCGTCTGACAACTTATCCATCAAAGCTGCCGCTTTTAGAACCCTCTTTAAATGCTCCTTCACTCACTGCAACCACTATAACGACAGATTCACCGAGATCAACACTATTTTTCAACAGGATAGGACAGGGGTGGGCAATTATTTTCTGCCGCGGGCCGGATAAACACTCTCCAAGATGAAGCGGACCATATAAAAATTGTAAAGTGCTTAACAATGAATTTAAGCTTACGACACCGTAATTATGTAATTATTAATTATTATGTAATGAAATTATTAATGAAGACGTTACGTAATGTATTAATAATTAATAAAAACTACTTTGACATAAAATGACAAGTTCAAGCAAGATGGATTCTTGCACAAACATATTCCTCTCACCATCACAGGGGCAACAATATGGTTGAGCCAATTTATCTGCTCGTTCTTCTCAATCACGCTATCGTATGTAGCCACTTTTGTGATACTAACACAAAGAATATATTCGTGTATCAATATTATTTTTAAAATCTACTTTTCTTGTATTATATTCTTAATTTTTGTTTGTATGCAAAGAGTTAAAAAGCATCCGTAAAAACTATTTTTTCATTAGAAACATTAGAAATAATTAGTCCTAGGAATTAATAAATTAAGATAATTTTCTTTGAAAACAAGTATTAAATGAAAACTACATCGGCTTCACTAGTCGTAACTTATCCCAAAGATTAAAGGAACATAAAGACAGTATATTAAAAGGCGCAACTACCACAGCTTTATCTATACGTGCTTTAGAACATAACATCAACATCTGTTGTCACGACGTCAAAATTATACATGTCAATCACCACGATGAAGGTTATTTTGCCGAAGCTCTACAAATTCAACACCGAGAAAAATCCGAAATTATCATCAACATGCAGGAATCGGAAGCGCTCTCCTCTGCCTGGAAATGGCTTAACGCTCATATCACGTGATGCATGTTTATTTATCTGTGGTTTTAAAGTCTAACGGCTGAAGATGGTCCTAGAATGGATCGAAAACGTTATTGTTTAATTCATGTTTGCTCTGCTAAATAGTGCTACATTCGTTTGCTTTTGTTATCTTACAGCAGTGTTTCCCAAAGTGTGGTACGCATACCCCCAGGGGTACAGGAAGAGTTTGGTGGGGGTACACGTTGCACCGGAATTTGGTAGGGATATGCACTGCACCGTGTTTAGCATCTTCTATTTCGTCTTCATATAACTGGCGAAAACGCTTACGACCTGTAGAAGCAGCCATATCGAACTCCGAAAACAAAACCGTAACTAGTCGCGTTGATGCCGACTAGACGCCACTCGATTTTTTAAAATTAAAATATTTATCAAAGCGTAAATTTTTATTGCACATACACAAAAGCATATTAATTTCGGAATACACAATAATTTTATTTTTCGTTTATTATTTTGTGAATGTACCAAAAAAAGAAAAAATAAATATGTTTTGATTGTTATTAAAATACATATATTTTTTTTTTGACGAGGGGTACTCAACATTACGAAAATTATAGAAGGGATACACATATGTCAAAAATTTGGGAAACACTGTCTTAGAGTATAGCAGAAGTTATGAACACTTTTCATTTATTTGCAATTAGTATAAAATCATTTTGTAAATAATAATTTAATATTTGTCCAAAGTTATTGAAATGTTATATTTATTATTTCAGAATAATGTTATCTTATTAATAGTAACTAAGATAGAAAATAAAAACTGCAATGATAACATTTGAAAAATGAATTGCCATCAGATTTTAACTGGAGCAGTAAATTCAGGTGATCATTGTTCTGCTGTGGGAAGTGTTCAAGGAATTCCATTTACTGTAAGTCATTTAATTATCATTCTGTTGACAAAATTTTTAAATAAAATATATATTGATAATGAACTATTTTTCAGTTTTGTGCTATTTAAAATTCATTTTTTTGTAATATAAGTGACATGAAATGACTCTATTAGAAGGAACAATTTATTCTCAAAATTTTTCATAAGAATAGATTAGATGATTTTTTATTTTTGTGTCAACTGATATTTATTTCAGTTTAATGAACTTTTTATGAAAAAAAAATTATATTTTTATTCTTCTTTATACTTTACAACTGCAATTATAGGAGTTCCCCAATTAATTCCTTGCAATATTGCATACATAAAAGTTGAATTTACCTAAATTATTACATAATTATTATGATAAAAGATTATGCTATAAGAATAATTTATCAACAAGACAGGAGATAAAATATCATTATCATAATATGATGCACAAATTTACATTATACACTCTGTAAAATAAGTAGAAGGACACAAGAAAAATTTTCACAAAATGTAAAAGAAAGGATTTTTTATTCATGAAAAGTTTCATGAAGAACATAAAGGGATGAATATAAAAATAAATGACAATGGAAAATAATTTACAGAAATAGTAAATAATTTATATCACATCACAACTTAGCACTGTGAATAAATATGTAAAAAAAGTTGGAGGACGTTAATTATTATGAGTATGTATTGAATGTAACACGTAAGTAATTTGCATATTTTTACACAGTAGTCATAGCAGCACTTATTGAGACAAGAATACTTTCTTGCTGTTAATTAATGATTAGGCTTTATCGTCAGAATGCCAAAAGGAATTTCTTAAGCAATTTTCAAAAGGCCAAGCACTTTAGCATTCAAAAAGAGACTGGAAAAGGTGTTAGGAGATTGCACGTATGCTTAAAGTAGGTCGAAATGCTATTTCGTCATTCCTGAGAAACCCTAATATTCATTCTGATTAAACAATTAGAAATCAAAATTCAAAGTAGAATTTTGACTACTTTTTACTTTTTTTTTATTTTACAATATTATGACTCTATTTTAAAAGAATGCTTTAAATATATTATCTTTTCAGAAAATATTTTTCAAATATACTCAAATAATTTAATATATAATCTAGTGAAATAATAGCAATAGTAATAAGTATTTCTATAAATTATTCTACTATTGGAAAAACAATAGCAGTTAGATAATATTTAATCTTCCTGTTAAATTGACATTTAATTCTCTATAAAAAATACATTATTATTTCTAATATCAATATCTCTTGAAATTCTTCCTTTTCAATTTTTATAAAATTTAAAAATCTTATCAAATCACTACTTACTCCCATTTCACTTGTAGTTTCAATATATAAATGGATGATACACAGTACAATTTTTAAGTGGAAAAAATTAATTTATTAAAGAATTATAGTACTTTCAGCTTTAATAAGCCATCTTCAGTAATTTTCAATTCCTGAAAATGGCTTATTAAAGCTGAAAGTATTATAATTCTTTAATAAATTAATTTTTTTCACTTAAAAATTGTACTTGTATCATCCATTTATATCTTATCAATTTTATTATTACATCAATATTTTATGTCAATAGGTAAAAAAGAAATTCCATAAGATAAAATTAACAATGTAAATGCTTCTTTTTAGTACACTATTAAATCTTATGTAAATTTATGAGTAATAAATCATTACATAATTATTATGGGAAAATTAAATTATTATTATTATTATTATTATTATTATTATTATTGTTATGATATTAGAGTTCTTCAAAAGTTTTTAGGAAACCCTTTAACTTTTAATTAAAATAGTCTAGTACTTCAGAAGCAGGGTCTACATATAGGAAAGTGATCACATGCTATCAATTGAGAATGGTTGTAGCACCTCTATTGATGAATTAAAGAACTTAGAAATCTTATCTCGAAAAGTAAGCAAGATAAGGGAAAATTTTCAGTTACAAAGCTGTAGAGCATTTTTTAATTAATACAGAAAATCATGCAGTTTGTACAAAGCATAAAAATAAGTAATAAAAATTGAGAAAAATAAAAAGTTCATCAGATTTAACTATCATGAATTTTTTCCTTTTAGTTATTTGAAGGAACATATTCATACAATGTAACTAACAGGTGTGCAAGATTTAAGACTGTGACACACTAAACATGACGTGAAGCTAAGCAAAAATGATAGAAAAATTTACATCCTTCGCTTCACATTGTACTGCACCACAGTCTGTCTACACTGCAGTCGAGTTATTTCTCATGTTTTGTAAATTTGCCGATAGAGGTTGTTTGAGGAATGTGGTTGATTTGTTATTAAAAAGTAGTAATCGTTTATTTCCAATATTCTTTTAATTTCATGTCATATAGATATGGTCTTTTTTATACATCTAAAACGAATTCTATATCTGAATCCCAACCACACGGTTGAACTTTTGCCATTTTCCGAGTATATAAAACATTCATTTTTATTGGTTGATTGCTTCCTTCGCGTCTATATAAAAACATTTGTTTCTATTGATTGATTGCTTCTTTCACATCTTTCCGCACCATATTGTTTGTGCGTGCTGATTGGTCAAAGTTCAACTTTTTCATCTCCTTTTGCGTGTCTATGAGTGTTAACTCAAACAGCCGCATGGAAAAATCTAGTCCAAGACACACTGTATGTGCGTAACCACACAAAGTTGCCCACCAGATCACCACAGTTTGCAGAGACGCAACTTTTACAATGCTATGTCGCATGCAAGAAAACATTTTGTTTTTAAAATTAATTAAAGTCCAAGCACTAACAGCAGTATAAAATTGTAATTCAAACTTTTTTATTGTCTATTAAAAACATTTTTGGTCATTTTTAATTCGACCCTCTTCAGTTAATTCTTTATATATACACCGAATACAAGAAAAAGTTTTCAAACAAAAATATTTTTGTTTGAAAACTAAAATATTTGCTATTTATCCCTTTACAAAAAAAAGTTTACAGACCCCTGGTCTAACTGATGATCAATCTACATGTGCTTATTTGTTATTCAGAGAAATGGTTGTTGGTGTATTGTATCTATCACGAATGTTTTCACCATTAGAATAGAACTGCCTAATTTTGACACGTGACTATATATTGTTTCCTTGACCAACTGAGGCATATCTTAGAAAAGTTTAAGGATGACATATTTTGATATTTTGTATACAGAAATGAGCTGTCAATGAAAGTGAATGCAATGGTGAATAGATGAGGGGAGACGATTTTTGTTTGAAAACTAAAATATTTGCTATTTATCCCTTTACAAAAAAAAGTTTACAGACCCCTGGTCTAACTGATGATCAATCTACATGTGCTTATTTGTTATTCAGAGAAATGGTTGTTGGTGTATTGTATCTATCACGAATGTTTTCACCATTAGAATAGAACTGCCTAATTTTGACACGTGACTATATATTGTTTCCTTGACCAACTGAGGCATATCTTAGAAAAGTTTAAGGATGACATATTTTGATATTTCGTATACAGAAATGAGCTGTCAATGAAAGTGAATGCAATGGTGAATAGATGAGGGGAGACGATGTATCATTACGACTGATTGACTGCTAACTACTTCACTCATCACGCTGAATTTCCCTAAAATTATTTGAAAGTATCCACTAGCTGTACAGGTTATAAAAGGATTATTCAGTTTTATTTTCTTGCAAGAAAAACATTGTGATGTCACAAACATCACTGATTAAATTAAAAAAAAAAAAACAGATATTAAAATAAAATGAAATATGTTTGTACAATTTATTGCTTTTTTTGCTCTTTTAAGTATTATAATGTCTTCTTAACTATTAAATTATATGTAATTATCGTCTGAAAGATAAGACTTAACCTAATCTACCGGAAAGCCAACATCTCAGGCAGGCACATCGTGCCATCTATCGAATAAGTTATAAAGTTTTGTCGATATTTGATTTTTTGAAATTTTTATAACAGTTATTTAAAATATATATTTAATAATCAAAAACTCTAATTTCATCTCAAAGAAACTCAAATCAAAAGGATTTATAAAATTTCATTGTATAGTGTTTGAGCTATTTCAGTCTAAAGTTGTACGTGACACTAATGAGGATAAACAAATTATTATATAGATAATATTTATGTCTATAATCCAATGAATGTTATAAAATAATCTCAGGATCCTGAAATCCTGGTATTACAAGTTGTTCAATCCAAGATAGATTGTCAAAAATCATCTGGGCTACTGCGATCCCAAGATATGTAATCGTGGGATTAAAAGTACATTTTTTAATTTTATTATATTGTTCAATATACAGTCAATTCCATTTAATTGGGACACACTGGGACTAATCCATTTTGGCCCAATTAAACAAACTAATAATAAATTCTAAAATATGTAATAATAGATAAATAAATAAATAGGTAAAAAATAATAATTAGATACTATTTTAATGCTTTATTAAACCAAAATACAGAAAATATTTGTATTATAAATAGTGAAGAAAAAATAATGCATACATGATAAATTTTACAATTTCAAATTTTAATTCTGCAAAAATGCATCAAGTGTAGTCTATCTTTTGTTTTTTGATTTTGATACTTCAGTTATATCAGCAAGTCTATGATGGCTTGTATTAAATAACTGGCTTTTAATTTTATCCAGCAAAGCAATTTTACTTGAAAGCGTAAAATCATTTCTTGGCATCTTGGCAGATTTAAAAATTTTAAATAAAATCGTCACTAAATGAATATTGCTAGGTACAGTAATCGTAGACTCTTAAGCAGGCGCATACTGCCAGATGGACAATAGATAACTGATTCGCATTACACTAGTGTTGGCAAATATTAGTGTATGTAGTGTTGACATACTTTTGAAAAATCCCTAAAATATGCCAAAAATTGCTAAATTCCTTTTCTGCTACTGTCCAATTAAGCATTTAAATTATGTATTAGTTTGGTTTCCATTATTTGAGATTTGGCCAGAAAAAGTGGCTGCCCCAATTAAGCGGAATTGACTATATTTTGTTTTGTAACACTTTGTACCAAAAAACAAACATTTACTTTTTACAGATTTTTCTTAAATCAGATGTATGATAAGTAAATTTTGTTGTTTCAAAAATCCTCTTAACAGTGACTTGAAAGATTGCATTTATTATTGTCTTCCCACTTAATGATAACAAAATAATTTGTCTTTTGTCTTATAAAGATTATTATAATATACAAATACCGATTATATATTCAATAGAGTTAGAGACAAAATAATTTGTCTTATAAAGATTATTATAATATACAAATACCGATTATATATTCAATAGAGTTAGAATTTGTGACAAACAAGTATTATTTCTAGTTATAACAATCATTTCTTCCTAATATTTGATATTTTATCTTCTAATATTTATTTAGTGATTGTATAGTTTTGTTAAAGTATTTCAATCTTCATTTTTATTAAATTATTTCAAAATCTGTTAGTATATATAAAATGATGGCTGCATCTGAGCAAATCTTAATTATTTAAAATTAAATAAATGCCTAAAATAAAAATCTGAAATTGAATAAATGATATATTAGAGTATTTAAGAATAAAGAATTTTGTTAAAAGTTTCTCTCTTCAGAAATTTAATAGCTAATTTACACATAGCAAAAAGCAATTCAAAACTGATAAATATCACATCTCAGTAATGAGCTATTTTTAAAACAATTATTATTAAAAAATTTCAACAGGTATTTTTTTCCTGTTGATTTTTGTACCTTGCAAATTCTTGTCTCTCGGAAAGCACCAAAATATTTAGGAAATTTTTTTTTCAAATTTTATTAAAAATTCTTCAATATCAATTTAAACTTTTTGTATTTTGGTCCAAAATTCTGAATTTTACCTTTCGTAGATAATTGAATTAATGAAGTTACTCTAAGATATTTATCTTATTTATAAATTACATGTATATAAGGATAACAATAAAATTATTTAATAGTTTTGCCAAAATATTTATAACATTTTCAATGTTTTCTTTTACTATTTTGATACTAATTTTAAAATAAAAATATAATTTAAAAACTTAAAAAGTGTTTGGAGTTTTATTTGAAAAATATGTCAATATTGCAAAATACCAGTATCACCAGTTTCAGCATTGGCTCAATACTGAAATACTGGTATTGATGAACATACTCCAGTATTGAAAGTTCTAATCACCACCAAAACATGAATAAAGGCAATTGGTGGGTATTTTGTGATAAAAATTTACTTCACCCTGAAACAATTGAGTATGGTGTTACTTATATAGCAGGCTTTTTTAATGAATATATGCATGTGCCCTGGACTATGATGTAGAAATCAACTAACACAAATCTTTGGTTTAAAGATTTGTATTAGTCAATCCTATGTTGCAGTCTTGGAGATGCATGCATAATTTATTACAAAAACCTGCTATAGAAGTGATGCCATACTGCCAGATGCAACACAATATAGAAACTTTCAGCAGCCAATCAAGAATCTCAGAGTCAGCTGCACAATGTGTTTGATCATTTCAGGGTGAAGTAAATATTTACCTGTGTGTTATAAACAAGATTTTAATTTTATATTTGCTTTTGTATTAAAGTTCTATAGTTATGAAAGTGATTAATATATAGTGTTTATTATTATTATAACTTGAAATCTACTTATTATAAGTGAAAAATATAAAAAAATCAGATGAATTAGTTTTTCTGCAAAATGTAAATAATTCAGCTCAATTATTAAAAGTTTTTCCACTTTTAATAATTGAGCTGAATTATTTACATTGAAAGAATCTAACTCACCTTACTTCCAGAAATCTTCGCTTGAGAATTATGGGTACAATGTTGCCTTACCGAAGCACAGTGAAGTGATACAGATTGAAAGGGGGGCCAAAATACCCAAATCCTTAGTGAACCAGGGGACAAAGGTCAAAGGTTTATGAGATATAGAGCTGCAAAGTTCTGTTGTTGCAAACGTACATGCAGTTTGATGATGTACCTGGCCTCACCTCAGTCTGCGATGCGATGCATCCCGTTCCCGTGCTCTGCTACCTATGCCGCCTTTGTATCTCGTAAATCTTTAAGCTTTGACCCTTGTCCACTAGGGATTTTTTGAATGTTTATGCCCCCCTTTTGATCTGTACCACTTCACCATGCTTCGGTAAAGCGACAATTGTACCCATAATTCTCAAGAAAAGATTTCTGGAAGTAAGGAAAAATGTTTGGCACAAACATGGCGGCATCAAGGTGAGTTAGTTTCTTTATGAGATTTTTTCATATTATTATATGCAGTTAATTAATATCAGTTCCTACTAGATCTTAATTGAAATGTTAATTAAATAAGTTTTAATACCATTTTACAGTAAAATACAAAAGCTCAGACTCGAAAATAATAAATTGGATTAACTACACGTTTATCTAAAAGTGTATCCACAATTTAACTAAAATTATAATTTTTTTCAAATGGGATTTACATATTATATAACTGCTAAATTTTTTGTTGATATTTTTTTTTTTTTTTTTTAATAGATTAAGAAATTATTATTGTATTTTTTTGACATTTATAATTTATAGATATTATATAAATTAAGCCAATTATTCTAGATGTAATATTTATAGAAAATTTTATATTTATCAAACACTTTAGATCGTTAATCATATAATACAATTTTTTTTAGATTCGTAAAAAATCAAAACTGAAAAACCAAAAGTGATCGATTACGTAAATCTATAATGTAAATTTCTAATCATAAACACTTTATCAAATTACAAGAATCACGATTTTAGTTCATGACTGACTGTCAAATGATTACAATAATAGTTTTAACGTAAAATATTTAAAACTGAATAATATTCAAAAATAACTTGCATTTGTTTGAATTCAATACTAATTTTCATAGACTGTTAACTAACGTATTAACTGAGCTTTTAAACATTTCAAATATAATTGCTATCGAAAACCGCATACAAACCACACGCAATCAGCCATCTTGGTGCAAGCACAAAACAGCAACGCCCCCTTAATCATAGTCTCGACACTTAAAATCAAAATAAACAAAATGGTGGAATCATTGTAATTTTTGTATTCAGTTAATCATTTTAATATCATTTAATTCAGTAGTAAATACGATGTCGTTTTCAAATGCAACGAAAGTATTTATCATTTCTATGTTGGCTGTACCAATTACATATATTTTTAATGGTATAATGATTCAACTGAGATGGGATATAAATCATCCTATTTGGTTACTTTCTTCAGTTATTCTTCTAATTATTGCATTAACTTTTCTAATTATTTGTTTAACGAAAAAATCACCTCCAATTTTGAGTTTATTTGAATATATACATTTTTGTGGTAAGTTATAATCCAGATATATTATTAAATTTTAGTAAATTAAGATGCAAAATCATACAGATTTTGACAGTCGTGGTAAATGAACATGACAAATCAAATATGTTATTTTTAACTATCGAAAGTGAATATGTTATTTTAATCATGAGTATCAGTCGATTAGACTGTTATTTAATGTTTCCCCATTAAATTGTTTAATATAAGTTAATTGTTTTATATTTGTTAACATTGTTCAGTGTTTTCACGATTTAAAACAGTAACAGCAATCTTACTTATTTGAAGAAATAACAACAATTTTTTTTTACTTTCACGTATATTATACATAACATTAATACAAAATAGTCATATTTCATAATTACAATTTATTTAATTTTTAGTAAAAGCTTAGACTTTCTGCCTACAAGAACTAACCATATTTGTTTCACCTACGTCTGCCTAAAATGATTATTATGTCTGCTAAATATAATAACCATTTAAGAAACTGAGTAATTTTGTAGCAACGGCAAAAATGATTCTATGCAAACAAATCAACTACTACTTATGGGCAGAAAGTCTAGATTTCTGCCAATTTTTTTTCATGAACATTACAGAATCTACATTACAGATAACAACAATACAAAATACAAAACAATTGCTAAAATTACATGATACATTGTCCTCAAAATTTGTATTTATGATTGGATATTGTAGCTTTCAACAGTTACCTTTGCTCCTGAAATATACAAATAACTTGCATGTTGTGTCTGTAATTTGATTTAATTCATAATTTGCCTTTTACTAAATTCACAGTCATTTTATTCATATATTTGTCTCCATATCTGTTTCATCAAAGAAAATATTTTTTCAACATTAGCTTTACTAATGGATATGGAAATAATTGGCTGAATTAATTTATATATATATTGCAAAGATTAGCTCTACTCAAAATATGCTACTTTGCAAAAACAAGTTTGAAATGCAATGTAGAATTATAAAAAATACACAAATTATAAATAAAATAACCTTCTATTACTCTAAATTACTTAAATGACTTTATTTAAAGTACTTTTCAGACCAACTTGAACCAAACATTAAACATAAGGTTTTGGTTCTATCAATCCAAACTAAACATTAAACATATGATACCAAAGAAAACTGTCTGAGTCAAATCTCAAACAGTTTGGTTTTGGTCAATTCAAACATCTGGCTGTCCTAATATTATAGTTTTGTATGTCTAGTATTTTCATATTAAATTTCTACATTTCATGTACAGATATATAAAAATATTGTTCAAAAAAGATTTGTTGAAACATTATTTTAAGACAACTTTTTATATATGTAATTTATATACATGCTACATTTAACACATTTTATTCATTTGTAATATGTTCTTTTTTTTCATATGAATCAATTGCAGCAAGTATTCTGATTTGTTGTTATATATATACAGTGTTTTTCTTACCACCCCTACTACCTTTTTTTCTCAGAAACGCTATGAGATAGGAAGTAGGGGAAAAATTTTGATTACCATAGTACATCCGAAGAATCAAATTGGCATGATAAAAATTTTGTAAGCCCATCGGAAGTAGGGGCACAAGGAGTCAACTTTGAAATATCCAATGGAAACCTATGCCAATTTTGGCATAATTGAATAGAACTGTAAAAAACAAACAACTTAATGCCGATTTTAACATAATTGGATAGAACTGTGAAAAACAAACAACTTTTGTTGGAAAGTTTTTTAATATTACTTACGGATTGTGAGATATCACAAAAAAAGATGCCGCCACATGTACTGAAAATATTTTAATATCACTTACGGATTGTGAGATATCACAAAAAAAAAGATGCTTTTTAACGTCTACAGATTGTGAGATATCACAAAAAAAATGATGCCGTTGCATGTACCACCAATTGGGCTATTCAAGCTATAAGAAGAAGAAGAATCTGACAGAGGGCATCTGTGTACAACCATGGTGCTCATAAAAGGCTGAAATTAGGCTAGAAACCCTTGTTCTTGAGTATGGCTCCATGCAGAACTGTGATCGTGAAAGACTTGTTGCATCCTCATTTTGAGTACTACTACCTACTATCAAAATTGGCCTTAAATCTGCATAATACTGCTCTTTGCTGCTTCAATAATATTCTGCAATGTACACAGATGCCCTCTGTCTGATTCTTCTTCTTCTTACTACTTGGATAGCCCAATAGGCTGTATGTGCAGTGGAATCTTGTTTTTGTGATATCTCACAATCCGTAGATGATATTAAAAAACTTTCAAAACAAAAGCTGTTTGTGTTTTACAATTCTATTCAATTATGCCAAAATTGGCATATGTTTTTATTGGAGATTTCAAAGTTGACCTCTTGTGCCCCTACATCCTATGGCCCCACAAAATTTTTATCATGTCCATTCAATTCTTCAGATATACTTTGGTAATCAAAATTTTTCCCCAACTTCGTATCTCATCCCATTTCCAAGAAAAAAGGATGGTATGGGTGGTAAGAAACACCCTGTATATACAAAAAATCAGAATATATGCTACAATTGTTATGCACAGTATATTATAATTATAGCAAGTATTAGCAATTGTATTCATATGCATATAACAAATCACAGATTTGTCATGTATATGTATATATATATATATATAATTACATAATTCAAAAGTATTTGTGTGTTTGCATATGTATATATATATTTATTTATTTGTGTGTATTATGAAAGTAAAAATATTTTTGCATATTGGTCTTTATTGCACTCTTAATACTCATTTAATATTTTGTCTTTCTTTTCTTTATCTTACATACAAATTTTCTTTGTCTTCTTTTTTATGACTTACTCTTTTGTACAAATCTTAAATTTTCTCTAGAGATATACCTCATTTTTTTAATCTTTAATTTTAAAAATTTTTGCTTTGATGAGCCGTGTTAATTTGTATCTATTTTTTGATTTCAGAAAATTCCTATTTTATAATGAATCCATTTCTTTATTACAATTAATCTAATAATGTTTAAACTTAAAATAATTGTATAGATCAGCATTCCTCAACCTTTGGGTCGCAAAAGAACTGGTAAAATACCGAAATAAACATATAAAAAATAAATAGAGAAAAACGTCTTTTACGTTAATTTCAAAAAAATTAATTATGAGGTTTTGAATGGTATTAATTTCTGGTATGTTAATTTCTTAAGTTAATTTGTTGAAGTTAGTTTAATTTTGACATTGTGAATGTAACTTAAGTCTATACACATGTTTGTTGTGCCCGTCCCAGCATTCATTGGTACATTCCCTTTCCCAGTTTTGCTAGTTTTGAACTAGTGTGTAATTGTCAGTTGTCAAAACAGCAATAAGAATAACTTTGTATGTACATTGCCGTGTTTTTAAGTAGTCAGTGTGTTCATTTACTGTGTTAAAATTAATAATCATATTTTGTGTTCTGTTGAAGTGTATGTTTTTGTGATGAAGTGTAAGAATTACAGTGTATGTTTTTAATTTGCAGTTCATGGTTATATTTCATTGTATGTGAGTAATATATCATAGTTCATTGTACTATAAGTTGATCCGAATATACTGTATATATAGTATCATGCTGATATACTACTTTTTTATTTTATATTATAAAATAAACAATTGGGTCGCAATATGATTTAAAAAAAATATGTTCGGTTGCACATCAAAAAAGTTGAGAACCACTAGTATAGATAATTATTGACTTAAAATATGATTCCATTCCAATGATCAGATCATTAGTGAAAGTCATCATAAATCAGAAATACCTTGTTTAATTGCCCTCTACTATTAATCATTATAGCATAGTACATCATTCTAGTAAACTTATGAACACAAAACCAAAGTAAATAGACATAAAAAAGATGCTGATAATTTATCAGGAAGGCTGTTCAATACAGATTTGTATGAATGTGAATTATAGTGACTAATATTGTGAGCTACCCCGTAAAAACCTTCACTGGAACACTTCATGAAAACACGCCAACAAATTTCAAATATGGATATTGACAGTAGAACCTCCATGCCGGATGGTATCCTATGAGTTACTGGAGAAGAGCAAAGATCTGTTGACAATAGCTTGAGAAATAATAATGTGGATGGGGCAAATCCTGCTGGAACCCCAGCTGCTGATGGGTCTCGTAATGACAGTAACTGCCTACGCTGTACAAAAATTTTGAAAATGGGTACGTGGAATGTCCGGGGCCTGATCCCGGGCAAACTGGACATTGTAAAATGAGAATTAACCAGAAATAACATCGACATCCTAAGCATCAGTGAATTGCATTGGAGAGACAATGGTTTCTTTCAGTCAGAAGATTTCACGATGTATTTTTCTGGAAATGAGACTGTGAGGAGAAATGGTGTAGCGTTTATTGCCAATAAGAACGTTTCAAAGTGTATTGAAAACTATAAAGCTATTAATGACCGTATAATGACAATCTGTGTCCGGGAAAAGCCAATGAACACCATCATCTTTCAAATCTATGCCCCAACTGCAGATAAAAGTGAGGCAGAAGTGGAGAAATTCTATAAAGAAGTTCAAACAGTGCTAAATGAAATGCCAAAAAAAAAGACATCATATACATCATGGGCAACTTTAACACAAAGGTTGGTGAGGGTGATGAGCCTGGAATTGTCGGCAACTTTGGCCTTGGTGAGAGGAATGAAGCAGGCAATCGCCTAGTGCAGTTCTGCCAAGAAAACAATCTTCAAATTGCAAACACATTCTTTATGCAACCCAAAAGATGCCTATACACCTGGTCCCACCTAGATGGTATACATCGCAATCAAATTGATTTTATTCTAGCACTGATTAAAAGTGGAAAAATTTACACATAAAATTTAGTAGTGCTTTCGACGTTATTAAGTCCTCATCAGCTATACTTCACTTGTATGTAGGTAGTACTACCAGGTCGCTCTGCACCCATTTAAAAGAACATCGTAATGATATAAAAAATGCTACTTTTTCTACGGCCCTCGCAAAACATTTTTACGAGTATAACCTGGATATAAATTGGGATCAAGCGCACATAGCTCGCCACTTAGATAAGGCGGAAGATATCAAAGTCGCTGAGGCCCTTGTCATTGCTGTATTCAAACCCGGGTCCTCCAGAGTGGAAAGCTGAAGCGTTTCCACGTGGCCAATCCGGCCGACAACAAGTGCACATTTCATCATTGATTGTAAGAAGTCTCTAAAACAGTTATGCTATTATCATATACTCTTCACTTTTTCTTAAATGTAGTCAATAACATCTAAATTTATTGGAAATAAACAATTATAATATACTTAATCACAATATATCGTAAGAAAACTGTATCAGAAGATACAAAAATAAATAGATTTTCATCACTGCCGCATCTATACCGTATTCAATATGTCAAAAGTAAATGTTAAAGAAATAATACTGTATACTGTACTGTAGCTGAAAATGAATCGCCTTCTGGGTAATTTCACTGCAAACAAATTGTTATTTACAGGCAAACTACCTCGCATAAGTACAGTACTCTACTGTATTTTTAATGAATTTGGATTAAGGTGACAGTGACGAGCAAGTTCTTCATAAACAAAAGAGACTTTTTTAATAAAACTTTAATTTAAAAAAAAGTAATTTTATAAACTGTAAATATGTAAATTTTAATTTGATATTCTGAAAATTTAGCTCAAACATGGTACTGATTACTTCTTCATAAACAAAAGAGACTTTTTTAATAAAACTTTAATTAAAAAAAAGTAATTTTATAAACAGTAAATATGTAAATTTTAATTTGATATTCTGAAAATTTAGCTCAAACATGGTACTGATTAGTATTCAAAAACTTAGTAAAAAAAGGACATGAAATGATATAAAATCATAAAAATTGAATATATGGGACTGTAAGAAAATATAATGTAAATATTAAATAAATAATTAACTTAATCTTATGATACGATATTATTATTTAAACGTCTGGCAATAAAGTAAACAAAAAACATTTATTTGTCTGCGCTTAATTTGATTGTCTATTTTTAATTTTTAATGTAAATAAGCTAGACGATCAAACTAATTTAAAAATTAATTTGATCGTCTAGCGCATTTTACATTACGGATATTCGTAACAGAGGATATGCATTAAACTTCAACCATTTTTTCTCCAGATATTGCACCTAATGAATCTTTCCTGTTTCCAAAATTAAAATAACCTGACTGTAGAAATCATACAAAAGGAAACGACGAAAATTTTAAGATCTCTAAAAGATGATTTTAAAACATATTTCGAAAATTAAAATAAGATTAAGATTAATTAAGATTAAAAAAAGAGATAGATAAGCTATATAGGAGCAGAAGGATCTTATTTTTTACGAATATTAAAGGTAATTTCATTATATTTACTGTTTTATTTCTGGCAAGTCCCGGAAATTAATGAATATACCTTGCATTTATTTTATGACATCCTATACAATGTGTTCCTAAAACGGTCTACCAAATTTAAATTAAAAATGCTGCTAATAAAACAAAGCAAAAAGTTCATATTAACATGGGTCCAGAAATATTTCATTTTATAAATAACACAGGTTGTAAAAAACATAAATATAATAAGCCTATTAGTTTAATGATGGTTATAGTAAATTATGGTTTGCAATCAACTGTAACAAAACGAATTGTACAATAATTACAACACTGTTCAAGCTATTGAGGATATCAGTAAACGGCTAGAAATAGCCCATGATTTGCGGGATTAGGTATACGATTAAGGTTTTATAACCTGTATTATCTAAAAAAGGAAATACAGGTAACCCTTGTACAACACGGTATCGCTGTAATACGATTAGAAAATTGCGAAAACACTCATATAACACGGTACTTCTACAACATGGTTTTTACTTAACACATTTAGAAAATTACATTTACTCTTCTACAACATAAAACATTTTCATTAATTTTTGTAAACTCACACTATGGATACACACAGAAAATGTAATCATTGGGAAATACTTTGCTAAAATTAGTCATAAATGCAATTTTGCTAATTTGCTACAAGATGGACGATATGCAGTCTATTTTCGATTTCCATTTGAAATTGAGTTAATTGAATTAATTTTAAAATTGAGTTAATTATTGACCATTGACCATTGATTAATTTGTGTTCCAAAAATTCAGTTCTTGAATGTTTGGAACATCGAGTAAGCTTTTATTCTTCAATAGAGGAATGTGAAGTACAAAAAAAATTTTATTCATAATTTTCTTGGACATTTGTTAAGAAACGATTGTCTTGTAGTGGATTGGTTTAGCGCAGGGGTTCCCAAAGTGCGGCCCGCGGGCTAAATGTGGCCCGCGATGTCAGATTATCCGCCATCTTGAATTCATAGATAATAATTTACATTTTTACAAAAAATAAATAAATTTTATCATATAATTAAAAATTGTTCAGTTAAAAAAATGCATGTAAAAGTGCTTCCAAATATGTTTTCATTTGAAAGCACTTATATATGCTAAAGAACTTTCTCAATCATAAGTCCAAATTGTAGATCAAAATTAACTGATGAACATTTACAAGCGGTGTTAAGAATACTTTCAACCGACTTAGAACCAAGGCTCAATGATATTATTAAAAGAAAACAATAACTGCACAAGTCACACACTTCAGCTTGATGAATTTATTATTATTTTCTTTTTTATTTGAAATTATTTAGTTATTTTTGTTTAAAATAACGCATTTCAAAAATAATTAAACAGTTTGTAATAAAAAGTAATTATTGTCATAAATAAAGAACGATTATGTTATAAAATTAGTATAAATCTTCCCATTTTGTCTAACTTTTTATCGATTTGAACGTATTTTTCCATAACACTTTTTTTTGGCCCGCCAAATATTTTGGAATTTAGAGTTTGGCTCGCCTAGGCAAAATTTTGGAAACCCCTGGTTTAGCGGGTTAGACTACAGATTTTGTAAAGACAGCAGAAGATACACAAACTTTAAATGCAGAAAAAAGTTCAAAAAGTGAAGTTGATACTGTTAGAAAGGGCGTAGTCGTTTTAACTGAACAGTGTAAGGAAGATATAATTATCAAATGAATTTTACATAGCTGTATACTTTTTCTTTCTTTTTTGTTTATGTATATTGTTTTTTGGGGTCTTAATAGGTATATATATTTCTTTCTTTATGTTTCGTTTATTAATATTCATATAAAAATTAAGTACCTTATGTGAAATTAAAGAAAGATATTTGTTTTTAATTGGTTTTGGAACGTAACTCCTTTTTTATATTGGCTTCAGTTCTCATATAACATGATTTCACACAACACGGCGTTTTTTAGGAACCTATCTACCGTGTTATAGGAGGGTTACCTGTATTTCTAATCCATGTCTATACAGACTTTTTGCTTTATTTTGATTGACAGACATTATAAGAATACCATATATATATATATAACAGCGCATAGTAATTCATTCTGTATATATCAATATCATTTATTCAGTTTTAATGATTAAATCAATATCGATCAAAATTTTCATTTCTTATAACTGAATACGAATTTATAGTAAATTCAATTTATTTAATACATGTATGTTGACGTACAATGTTATATTTTAAATATATGAAAGCCCATTTTTATTTCTTTTTCATTATAAAATATCAAATAATTATCAATTTTTAGTAAAGCACATCTTTCACCACTGTGCCCAAATTTGGATCAAAGATTGAGATCGATCATGTATAAATTTCATCCATAGACATTGCTCATTGCATTGCATGCTATTGTATCTGCAATACCATGCAATGCAATGAACAACGTCTATGTTCGCAAATTCAGAAATGCAAGAATTTATTTTGACGAAAAGACAACTTAATAATAATACAGAAGATTCTCGTTATTCGCGGATTCGACTATTAGCGGAAATTTATTTTTAAACACAAAATCGATTTTCGCAGAGCTTTCGCGCTTATTCGAGGACTGCCGCTGACTGGCAAAAATACTGTTACTAATGTAAATTCTCTCTCTCTAATAAAGGAAGTTGTTTGTTATCAAATGTAGTGTCTGTATCGTTTTGCCGGGAAAAGTGTAATTACCTATCCTTGCTGACTCCATAGACCGCAGGTAAGCCAAAAGCCTGTTTATATAATCCGCAGATCCTACAGAAGAATGACTTGATGCAGATCCTAACTTCCTGCAGATCCTACAGAAGAATGACTTGATGCAGATCCTAACTTCCTGCGCATTTGCTCCTTACGTCGAGATTTTAGAAGCTCTGAGGCAAAAAGAGACGCAGACATGGCTGAAGCAGTTTTTCAACGCATTTCAGAAAGACAATGTTTGATGCAACAGCATCAAACATTGTCTTTCTGAAATGCTTTGAAAAACTGCATTGTCTTTCTGCATTGTCATTGTCTTGCAAACATTGTCTTTCTGAACTTCTGAACAGAATGTTCAGAAGCATCAACGAAGAAACCTCCTTGATGGATGCTGCTGCATCAAACATCCTGTAACATCAAACAACTACCCAGTTGAAAAACTGCATTGTCTTTCTGCACTGTCATTGTCTTGCAAACATTGTCTTTCTGAACTTCGTTGATGCTTCTGAACATTCTGTTCAGAAGTTACCAACGCAGAAACCTCCTTGATGGATGCTGCTGCATCAAACATCCTGTAACATCAAACAACTACCCATCAAAAATAAGATTTTATTTAATACATAGTTACTGTTTTAAAAAATTAAATAAAGATTACTGTGATTATAATACTATATATAGTACTATACACTGCATATACTGTAATTATTTGTAAATACTGTAACACACATTAAATAAAATATCTCTAAACAGAAAAACACACATAAACCAAGGATGAAAATGTTGGGAAGAATGGTTTGCAGGAACCTAACTCTATATTTCTCATAGATACAATGGTTCAGTATTCGCTAATTCAATATTCGCGAAGAATTTATAGAACGCAACTACCGCGAATAACGAGAATCGACTGTACTTTAATATTAATAAAAATTTAACATAAAATCATAAAATATTCAATTTAGAAAAAGTTTATTTAGAATTTCTTCAATTATTTTTTTTATATTTTCTTGTTTTGAACAGCATAAAAACATATTAATTTCAAATAAAACTTAGTGTAATAATAATAAAATTAAAATGATATTTTTGAAGAAAATGCATAAAAATCATGCATAAGAAATGTTGATAACTTAGATTCTATTCAGCAATAAATTACAGGTATCATTATTTATTCAAATTAATATATGCACGTTGATGTATATGACAGTATGTACAGTATGTACATTAATAACTTGAATAATATATACATCAAATATTATATTATTCAAATCATAATATAATGCATATATTAATTTTTAAATAATTATACATTTAATAATATTATTTGATTATTAATGTATATATTTAATTAAAGAGAAGTAACTAGCTTTTCCTGAGTAGATAAATATAAATATGGGATATAACTTTTGGTTATGTAAGTTTCAATTTAAATTCCAAAATAAAAAGAATTCTTTAAATAGTGATAGCTTAAAGGAGATTATAGCTGGCACAAATTTAGAGTAGACAGTAAATACCATTAACATATGATATAAAAATACGAATTTTGAAGATGCTAACAGTGTTTTTTTTTTTTTAATAAAATTATGTCCAATATCATTATCACAGCTTAATTTTTATAGGTTTGTTATATTATTATCATATTTTCAAACTTAATTAAAATTTACTTGTCTCTCTTTTAATTTTCTTAAATCTTCTTCTTCCTTTTGACGCTGTTTTTTTCGTTGTTCCAAATATTCTTGCCACATCTGCTCTTCCTCCTCCTTCTTCTTCTTTAACTTCTCCTATTAAAAATTTTAACGAAATATAAAATAATTTATTTTTTTATCATTTATAATTTTATATTTTATATTAAAATATATAAAGAAGATGGTTTACCTCCATGGCCATTTCTGCTTCGGATATTTTCGGAGGTTCAGCTTCCCTAAAACATTTTTTTTTTTATTAATTACTTTAAAGATTACATTCTGTTAAATCAGGAATTTAAAGTTCAAACTGAAGATAGTTTGTCTTGTAAGCGAACAAGTTTTGCAAAAGTTAAATTTTTCTTACTTTTTCCTATAGGAAAGAAAAAAGAAGAAGAAGAAATTAAAATTCGAAATGATCTCATCTATTAAAGTATTATCTAATTATTTTTTATAATTTATATATTTTTTTATAAAACTCTAATTTGATAACTTTTCTCGTTACCCAAATTAAATTTCTTTATTTTAAACAATTTTAGACTAGAAAAATGTTTAACATTCTTAACATATACGCTATACAAATCACGTTAGAAAAATTTCCTAATAGAGATATATCGGAAAAATAATATTTTAAAAAAGAATGCTATCCAAAATTCTCTTCGGTGCTGCTTATAGAATGACTAAACTACTTCATTTTAACTAGTAAAATTTGGCAAAGTAAAAATACTAGTTTGGCTTATGCGAAGGTGCATAAGGTTCTTTATCTATGCCAAAACCTCATCAAATTTTCTGTTATTTATTTAAAATATTTAAATAAATTGTATTTATATGATGTATATGTGATATATAATATAATTTTAAGTAAGAGAAAGTCATTTTGCTTCTCGAAAAATAATGGATAAAACGAGAAAAAAATTATTTAGTATACTCACTGGACAACTTGCTCCTGCTCTTCTTCGGATCCGCTATAAAAGAAACATCATTTTATAAGAATTTTACCTACTAAATTACAATTCTTCAACACAATTAAGAATCTTAATGTTACTTTTATTATGCAACTTACAAAACGTCGCACAAAAATGGGACTTTTGCCTCTGTCAAAAAGGTTTAATTATATAATTTGGCACTCGGATTACTAACTAGATATAAAAAAACATTTGGCAAAATATCCATATTCACTATCAACACATTAAAGAAGTGTAGAACAGACTGACAGCAAATATTTATTGTATGTTTTTTCGATTGGCATTTCAGAAAAAAAAAAAAAAAAAAAGAGAAAAAAAAAAAAAAAAAAAAAAAAAAAAAAAAAAAGAGAGAGGGAGGGGAAAGACACATTCCTTCTTCGAAATGCCAATTCTCCAAATTGATAAAGCATTCGTTGATATAGTCGGGAATAACAATTTACTGAAGTGAATCCGAAATTATCCCATTTATCTCTCTGGAAAACGTACTATCTATAGCTATCCAAAATATCTTTAGGAGTTATCTTTTAGAGGTCATCTGGTTATTTTGTAAAATTAAATCGTTTCAGAGGTGAAATAACGAAAAGTAATAGCAGAATTTTTGATTTTTCTAAATAAAATAATTTATTTTACTAATTTTCTAAGTAAAAAATATTCTTAAAAATTATTTAAACTTAAAACAATAATGAGAACGAGCAAATTTTTATTGAAATATATAAAAATAATTACGCGTACATATAGATTTAGTTACTTTATTAAAAAGACTATTCATTATCAAAGGCAATTATTTTATAGAAGAATACAAAGAAGTGGTGTTGGTGTTGAGTATCGCAATGTCAGAATGGCCGTTAGGAGAAATAAGGAGTTTTTGGTCATCGTTGCCTGCTTAAAAAATCAATACCCTAAATGGCAACACTCTTCTATAAACATAGGATTGAATGTCGCGCCGTCGCTTAGCAACCAGTGACGTGGTCATGTGCCGGAAATACATAAACTTACAAATGACACGTCATGCCGGAGCCGAACGATAACCTCCGTCACTATTGCAGAAAAGAGAAGAAAAGGCGAAAGCAATTTTATTCTCTCAATCTTTCTGGCATGGATGAGTCAAAATAAGTTCTTACCGGATATATTTTTAAAGTTTGTCTTTCTATATTTATCATATGCAGCTGTTTCTGCTACAAAACTCGGATTTCACTTTTCTCAGCACTTCGCTCCCCGCCAATATGAATTTTAACATCCATGTTATGATTAATGAGCGTTATTTATAACTTCCTGCTAGTAATTTATGTGAAAATTTAATAATAATATATGTGTAATATCGAATAATTTTCGAAATTAAAAACATTTAGAAGCAAGAATTTGTCTTAATTTACAGAGAGCACTTCAAAGTTCATTGGGTATAGACTACTTCGGAGCCAACTGGATATTCTTCATAACAAATTTGATAACTTAAGAAGAACCTAATTATAGAATTAAATATTTTCTTCGATCCTTGTATAAAAATACTAATTTTTTATATAAAATTCGACTTTGGTCTCATGCAGCATCATTATATTTTTATATTGAAACGAATTGATTATTCTTCCCGAACATCTGGAACCAATTTGCTATTCTTAGCAATCAAATAATTATTCTTCAAGACTATTTAAAGGCTATTGTAATCTTGGTTATTCTCCATAACTGATATCCACTTATTAATTTAAAAAATATATATATATTTATTAATAGATACCTAGAATTGATTTTTTTTTCTCTTATTGAATATCATAGTGATCCGATCTATTAATAGATACCTAGAATTGATTTTTTTTTCTCTTATTGAATATCATAGTGATATAAAATAAAAATTAATTTTTTTATGATACTTTACATTATGTATATATGAAAGTTATTAAATTTAAATTTAAAATTTTTATTGTTAAAAAAAAGAAAAAAAACTCTTACCTGTATTCTCTTTCATCGTCGGACATCTTGGAACGTCTTATCTAAAAATATTTTTCGTTTTATTAAAACTTCCAGATAAAAGATATTCTATAAATATAACTGTAAGATGAGAAGTAAAACAAATGTAAACATGAAATATCTTTCTTTGCTTATACAAAGCCCTTGGCAATTTATGCCAGAAAAATCTGCTGTTCTCTTAAGAAAATATTACAGCATCGGCATCAGTTTTAATTATTTTAATGATTTTATTTCCAAAGTACAGTAATAAAAATTAAAATATGTGGAAAGATTAATTGAAAATATGCAAATATATGTACATGATTTCTTAATTCTTGTCACAATTAATCTCTCTTAAAGTCTTTCATGAAAGGATCTTTTTTTTTTTTTTCATTCTGTGTACTATTAATTTTTTTCTCTTGGACTCATTCAGTACTAAATTATAACAATAGATCATTTTTAATATTTATAGAACTTATAACAAGTTTTAAATTAAATATTTAAATGACAATTTGTCTAACTAACAAGCATTTCGTAGGATATTATTTTTGGCAAATATTTAAAAGGATTAAAGTTTAGAAGCTTTGACACATTACGAACTGAGTTTTTGAACGAAAAAAAAAAAGGAATCGACTTATAAAAAAAAGAAAAAATGTAACTCTTTCAGGTTCGGATTGAAGAAAGTCATTGTGCGAAATTTCATTTACCAATTACTATTCTTGGCTGTGAAGTGCTTCGAATCGAGTTAAAGTTATTTTTTTCAATCTGCAGAAAGAAGTGAGCGGAAATTAAAGAATAAAATTTATCTGTTTGAAGTTTCGATTTAACCGAGCTCCAAACAATTATTTTACATAGGATCAGAAATCGAACAAAAAGCAGTATACGAACCTTTCAACCGAAACCTCCCAAAACTCTTCGTTAGATGTCGACACTCGGCTGCTACGTCATCGGCTCCACTTCTACTATTTAGCAAAGACCACCCCCACTCCTGACCAACCCCAGGTCTTCAGTGAGCACGTGCCGGACTCGATCTCACGTGCACCTCAACTTCCTTAAAAGGAGGGGGAGTAATCTGAGAATAGTCGTTTAACTCGGAATGTTGCGGCTGGCTATTGTGCAGCCTCTCTCGCTCTCTCTTTCTCTCTCTTAAGTTTTCGGCTTTTTCGACGAATTTTTTAAAAAAGTGTTATTTAAAGACTTGAATGTTTAGATGAAGTTTATTCCTTTTACCCAGTCTTATTCTTTGCCAACAGAGATGAAAGTTTTGCTAACGTGCACACTTTGTAATTAAAAATTAATCCTTTGCCAAGTATCTATTTATTTATCTCGCGCTCCAATTGAGATTTTATTTTGGTTCTAGCTTCATCACGAAAAAAATCACGCTTTGGTTATTTCCATATATTGGTTTTTATCTCACAGAACATATCAAGAACCCATTTTGGGAGGAGTCCAGAGCATTGATGTCGAGCGCAGTTGGAGTAGAAAAACCCTCCTACAACTTTCCAAGGATCATTGGGTTACTCCAACTCGGCCTTCGAAAGACATAAATGGAGCAAAAAAATGAATTTCGAACTCAAAATGTGATGATCCGAGTACTCGCACTCGCCCACATTGCTTCCTCCTATCATCCAGCTATGACGCAAGAAAAATATAAATTCTTTCGAATTCGTCACTGTATATCTATTTTTAAAAATACTGTCGTACATATATATCTGTAAGCGAAATGTAACGAAAATTGTGCTCGAATTTCTTATAATTTATTTAAATTTTTATTATAAAAAAATTACTATTAAATGAATCCAAAAAGAACAACTTTCGTACTGTTACGAAAGCAATATTTTACCGCATTGTTCGATTTTAAATCATTCGATCAATAATTATTAATTAATTGTCAGAAGAACTTAAGATTTGATACTTTACTTACTGTATTTTAATTTATTAAAATTATATTTTATCTTTAAAATTCTCAATATTAACAACATTCAAACTTGATCAATTGATCAGATATCCTTATTTCTATCACCTTTAGATGAAAATATATGTGGGTTAAAGGGTTCAAACTTCACAAATGTGTGAAAAACAAAGATAATAGTTCTTTTGTAATTATTTTATGAAGCATGAAAGCTATTTTCATCCGAAAATTAAAAGACTGTTTCAATAAATTAAAATCAAATTGAGAGATTTTTTATATCTTTTAAAAACATGGATTTTTATATAAGTTCGAATATTTGAACCTAATTACTAAAAATAAAAATATTAGAATGTGAAACTTGAAATTATGTGCAAAGAAATTTGATCGTGGAATTACCTACAGTAGATTTTTTTTAATGGACGAAAATTTAAAGAATTCGTAATCTTACTTTTTCGATTTTTTTTTTTTCATGTTTCTTGGTCGTTATTTTAATATTTTGTTAATTTTTCTGTACAACAAAATTTGATTCCAAGAATAATTTAGGTCGAATTATAATTTTTTTTTTATTTATTTAAGTATAGCGAGATTGCAATCATTTACAGTTACCCGATATTTTGAAATACTATTTCAAGTAAATTTCGTCTAAATTTCAAGTAAAAAAACGCTCAAATGTACAAATAAGTTTTTGAATTTTTTTTCGATTAGACTTATTTGTTATCTTAGTTCTGTTTCGGACAAATCTAAACAATTTATAGTAAATGTTTAATAGCCGAATCTAATGCAGACTTAACTGAGAATTGTTTACGAGTGCTATAGTTTTAATTCGCAACATTATTCTGCAAAGATAATTCGTATTTTATTCACAAAAAGAAAAAGTATCTTAACTGTCATAAAATTGAGAAACTTCGTCTATTTTATTATTTTTTATTTCACAGAAAATAAAAATAAAAATAAATTATTATATTCTTACCATTTATGAGAAAATAAATGTAGCCTATCAGATTTTATTTTTTGCCGGAATTTATATATGACGATACTGTACATTTATCTACATCAGAATTTTACATATTTTAGAAATAAAATTAAGTAATCTTTCAGTGTTTTAAGAATGTTTTACTTAATATATATATCAAATATATAGATTTGAAGCTAATTTTTTGGACTGAGATTACTCTAAGTTTTCCTTCTCAACTTTACAAAATTTATTATTATTATTATTATTATTATTTTGATTTATTTTTAAATCAAAATAAAATTTTTTGAAAATTTCACATTAATTAACATTTTTACTAGCTTTCTGACTTATATTAAATAATGCATTCTTTCCATTGTTTAATGTAAGTCAGAATTATTGCTAATTTTTCTCTGTCATTTTCTGATTCGAAAACAAAACAGATGTCTTTGTCTTCAAAATTATATATTTTCTAAAAGAGGCAGTGCAGAATTTAATAAACATTTCCGTTTTATTGCTCTTATAATATCTAGTTAGTAGATATTAAGAAAACAGGATACAGTCTATCGTGAACTCTCCACTTATACAGTAAGACCTCGTTTAACGCGGGGATACGTTCCAAGGAAACAAAGCGCTAAATGAAACAGCGTTAAACGAGGTCATTTTAACACGTAAATAATGAGGATAAGTGAAACAGGATAGTGAATAAAATATATATATATATATATAGGATTTTTTTAAATTTTATTTTGTAACATGTATTATTGTATTACATTAATAATAGATATTTTTTATTGCTAATATCGATTTGAATTCATAAATCATTCATGAAAAAATTCTTAAAATTAGAAAATAAAAAGTTTTTTAAGAACAAAAGTAGTAATCAGATTGCAATAAACTATAAACAATGAAAACATATTGATCAAAGAATAATGTTAATCAGATTGCAGTAAACTATAAACAACGAAAAGTATTGATGAAAGATCATTCATGAAAATACCTTAAAATTAGAAAATAAAAAAGTTTTTTAAAAACAAAAAGCAGATAGATTGCAGTAAACTATAAACTAGGGGTGGGCAACCTCCGGCCCGCGGAGATGAGAGTAAACTATAAACAACGAAAAAATTTTGATGAAAGAAAAACCTTCTAACTTCAAGGAACTTTAAATTAAAATGGCAGCATTCGGGTTAAAACTAAAATGGGATAATTATTATTTTTATTACTGTAAAATAACAAACGAAAAAATTTTGATGAAAGAAAAACGTTCTAACTTCAAGGAACTTTAAATTAAAATGGCAGCATTAGGGTTAAAACTAAAATGGGATAATTATTATTTTTATTACTGTAAAATAATATTGATGACCGATCATATATATGAACTGTGACCGCAGCAGACTTTCGTATGTACTGCACTGCACTGATATCAAACGTACTGTGAGACGGCATAGGAGTATCAATGCAACAAATTCCTGCGATTTTGGATTTATGTAAGAATAACGGTTTGAAAAACCACGCCAAAGTCAATCAATAAAAATATAGAATTCGAAAAAATGCGTTATATCGAAACAGCGTTAAGCGGAGTCTTACTGTATATGGACAACCAGCGAGAAAAGAATGGAATAAAAAGCAGGATCCGGATCCCCTGAAAAATCAATAGAAGTGAGATTCAGGATTTTCCATTTAGAAAGCGAGTGTTTTTCCACATGGCTATCTGGATGATTTTGCACTACTACTATATTTTGAAAAACATATTTCCTGTTTTTATTATCTCTGCAATATTTTCACATGCTTTGAGATTTCGTCACTCTATTGACTTTCAATCTACATTCCGTTAACCTTATTAGACATCTTTTCATAGAAATGTGATATATACGAAAAAATATTATCATTGACATTTTAAAATCTCTAGACATTGCTCTCTACATACAATACAAATATATACTGTAAATATATATATTTTCAATATATATAGGCCTATATAAACCAATATCGATATTTTAACTTAATTTTGTTTTATGATAGAAATATAATCTTCTATATAATACCTGTATATACTCTCTAGATATTTATAAAAACTCCTTGTAAAATTGCAATTATTGTAGAATAATCGAGTTAGAGAATTCTTATAATAGCGTATTTAAAATAAGAAAGAATATATTCAGTTTTTAAAAATTATTTATCAGAATGAATTCCGATTTTCATTGACAATAAAAAGAATTACACATGAATATTTTGTTATCGAATTTTCCGAAAGCAAACTGTACGAAAATCAGATTTTAAACAAATAAATTCTAAAATGTTAATAAATTATGATATTTTTAATTATTTCTAATATGTTAAATATTTAATATAGATATATTATAGAATAAAAACAATAGTTTCCTTAATCCTGTTGACTCTATCACGGGTCAGCCAGGTGGTGGATTCTGAAGTAGCTTTCATCAAAAATAGTTCATGTACGATTCAACGACATAAATAAAACTAATATAATTTAATCAGAAGCATATATTAATTTGATTAGGCTTATGTAATAAAGGAATTACTGTATAATTCAAAGGTGTCCAACCTTTTGTCTTCCTTGGGTCACATGTGAAGAAAGAAAATTGTCTTGGGCCGCACATAAAATATGCTAATTCTAACGATAATTATTAAACAAAAAAGTTAGTAAATAATGTACAATATATATGATATATACCATGACAAATAAGCAAAAATGTCTTAGCATAATAATGTTCTTTTCATTCAGAAATTTTTTTTTAAAATCATTGAACGGGTCAAGAAACTTTAATCACTGAAATAAGAAATATTTTATAAAATAGAAATAGGGAATGTAGATAGTATTTAAATAATAAAAACTTCGTTAACTTCATTAAGTATAGTTAAGTCTCTGTAGTTCGGCACTTAGCCAGTCCGACACTCCCAGTAGTCCGACATTCTGCGAACCGTAACGCCGCCCACGAGAAATTTTCATGTCATAACTTGTCCATGTGGAGAGAGAAAATGACGTAAAACAAATTGTCAGTCCCTATTCGTTCGTTACTCAGGCATTATAATCGGACTGTTTTTTAAATTCAGTACACTGTTTACTGTAAAATAGTGTTTTTATTGTATCAGTGTTTGTTATTTATCTTTACATAATGTTACAAATATGTTTTTACTGTATCAGTGTTTGTTGTTTATCTTTACATAATGTCACAAAGAAAAAAGTAAAAAAAAAACGAAAACATAAGACATTGACTGTGGTCGAAAAGGCAGAAATAATTAAGAAACTTGTTGGAAGAAAAGTTTAGTGATTTGGTTTCGTTTTATGCTATTGGACGAGCTACCATTTGTGATATTAAAAAAATCGGAATAAAATTAAGAGTATTGTGAAAGAT
Source organism: Olivierus martensii (assembly GCA_000484575.1). Lineage (NCBI taxonomy): Eukaryota > Metazoa > Arthropoda > Arachnida > Scorpiones > Buthidae > Olivierus > Olivierus martensii. Next base: position 33,897 of record AYEL01077529.1, read on the forward strand.
TTGAACAGCAAGAGCAGTGACAGGAAAGTCTTAAGCCGGGATTCCACATCACCAGAAACAGCAAACAGACAACAGAAACAGAACAGTCTACTGTTGTCTGTCTATTTTGTTTCCACTAAAGCAGAAATTCGGGACAGTTTCGTATATTACAGCGGCCTCTTGCGGTTGTTTAGAAAGTTAAACAAAAATGGACGACGACACAATGATATTAACAGTTATTGTCTTTAGCAAAAGTCTCCTTATTAATGTTGAAATTAAAACAAAGACGAAAAAGTCAAACATAAATTTTGGACAAGAAAAATGTTTCAAAATAGAGAAATACGGTTTCTATATGCGACTAGTTTGAGAGCTTAGCTCTCAAGCAAACGTCACTCCAAGCAAGACACGTGATTGGCTAAAAGTACAACAGCAAGAGCTGCAGAAACTTAAAAGTTGAAATTTTGTCTGGTGTACTTTTCTGCAGACGATTTGCCGAGCAGTACGTTATAAACAGGAAGTGACATCACATTTGGGCGTCTGTTGTCTGTTTCTGCAGTACGTTCTGGTGATGTGGTATCCAAGCTTTAATAAACTGAGCGTGTAATTCCATTTTTTTTATTGAAAATCCAATAATCGACAAATCTCTGAAATCCGACAAGCTCCAGAACCATATGTGTCGATTATGGAGACTCTAGTATACATAAAAATCTCAATATTTTAAGGAAGTTTACGATTTTATATTGAGCCGCATTCATTACAGCACTGGGCCTCATGCGGCCAGCGGGTTGGACAGCCCTGGTATAATTTGTAAGTTGGACAGTCAAATTTTCAATTATACTATATTCTGTTAATTACTACTCTACCATAAAATTAATTTCGATATACAGTAAAACCTCGCTTTTACGGACTATAGGGGGCAAGACTAGTCCGTAAAATCGAAGTAAAATTTTTTTATAAACATTAATTAGCATTTTCAACATTCCTGTACTAATTAATGTGACTTATGCCTAAAAACTGTATTATTTTACATAGAGTATTTAAAATTAAATTAAATTACCTACATACATGTATATTAAATTTAGGTAAGTTTTTTAAAAAAAAATGATGCATTATGCAATAAATGAGTGCTTTATTTTACAAATGCTGGATGTATCTAGCAGTACATAGACAGTTTGTGCAAATTATGTATATAGACAGTTGACAGATTATGCAAATATTGTATTATTAAATTATTTATTTTATTCTTTGGGATGGTGTCCGTAAAATCCGAAATCCGTAAAATCGAGGTCCGTAAAATTGAGGTTTTACTGTATTTTGATCTTCTGTTAATTTAATTTTTCAATTATTCTAATATTATAAGTACCGTATGAGATTTTTATTGATATTAAATGAAATATTGGACTATTTGCTCTATTTGTTACATTAAATTATTAATTTAAGATAGATCTATTAAATAATAATGATATAACAATAAATGAATCTATAAAATGAATATTTACTATTTTATTCATATTCTTTATTAGATTTATTGCCAAAGAAAATCTGTATAAAATCCTCATCAATATTAAATGGGAAGTGAAAAATAAAGCATGATCTAGTAGGAAGTGAAAATACATAAATTATTCTTGCTCATCAATTTAAATTATAGATGCATAGAAAATTTAAATTGCTGAATTAAAATTTTACGTAAGTTAAGTATATGCTCAAATTCTCTAGTAAGTTTTTATAGTGTTGGAAATTCATCAATGTTTAAAATATTTAGTAATTAAAGTCTAAATTAAATATATATATATTAGAGCTATTAGAATTAGGTCTATTTATTAAATAATTTAGTATTAAACAGTTTTGTTAAAAGGTATTCTTGCACTTATCTGAAATATTCGTACCAACTTAAAATAATTTTATTAGCAAATATCAAAAATATATATTAAAAGTTTATTTATTATCGCATATTGAACGTTTTCAAGCAGTACGAATGAAAGGATAAAAATTCGGCAAAATATTTTAAATTTTTGAGAAAAAATTTGTATATTCTTGATGTCGAAATCTTATTATACCTGCCAAAATATTATATTTTTACCGATTTTTCTGGTATTAGAATTATAGCTTTCGTCTGAATTAAATTCACTTTCCACCGTTTACATGCCAAAAGTCAGTACTGTCAGTATGATTTATGCAAGTCAATATCTAGGTTTGTTTAATATTATTATTTTTTAAGATTCCACTATAAAAATTCCATGGCTAATCATAATCTATAAAATTAAGATATCAATAACACAATCTAGAATGAACATTACTCAATGAAGAATCATTAAATTTGTATATTGTAATACTGTATTATGTACAGAAACAATTAATAGCTATATGATAATTACCAATGGAATAATCTGAAGGATTATTATGCATAAATTAATTATGGTTATAATGTAGTGATTGAGAAACAAGGAAGGAGGAAACAAGACTTCTTTATCTAATGTTTTAACATAGAATACTTATACAAGATAGTCTATTGCGATAGTTTCCATTCCATATTCTTCATTATAGGGGAGACCGGAGTAAGATGACGATCTTAAGATATTTACCTAATTATTCGCCAAACTGTTTCATAGATTGAAAGGAAACTTTATTATTTTGTACTTTCAAGATAGACGAATATAATGCTGTGTTAGGAAAATGATATGTCAAATACTCATGGAGGGAAAAAGATGTATTCAGACGTCTCAAAAATTCACCTTTTTCCTAGGCTGGGTAAGATGACGAACCTGTTGTCTTTAGTAATAATCACAAATAAATGCATTGCATTCTTCATAGTTGAAACAATCTTCGTGCACCATTCTTTACCTAATAAAGAATATATTTCTCATTCTCATTAAGAACACATTACGTGTTCTTAATGAGAATTTCTGCAGTGACAAGAATTTTCACCAACTTTCTTTGTTTCCTGGTTAAATATATATGGTGTGTTGTAATATATTAGGATGTAAGGAAAAAATCGGGAGCTCTCTGAGTCAATTTTTGATAGAGTTAGATGACGAGCATATGGGGAAACATATTCGTCATCATACCCCCACCATCTTGCCCCGGTTGTCCCCGCTTTTATAAACTCTACTTTTATGCGAGAAACTAAACGTCGCAAGATGACCTTGCTATCAATAATAGAAACTAAACGGACACAGGCACACATATAATATACTGCATAACTTTTAAATGTATGATTGTGTTTACGTTAAACTGTATTTTAATCAAGAGGAAATTTATATAGAATTGAACAGAAACATTCGTGACGCTGTAGAAATCAACGATCGCCTTCCACCGCTCTCTTTCACTCGATACTTACTGGGTAGGACAGCAGCTTACAGCATATGATTCATGGACCACTGTCAACAAACAGTTTCCGAATTATATCAAATTCGTCTTCTTACCCCGGTTCCCTCTGTAGTATAAAAAAAAAAAAAAATTTAATTAACAGGTTTTGATGTCTACTAATTCATTCATTTTTAAGTATAGTAATCACAAATTACGATATTTTCCATGCTATGTTTTTTTAAATTTTCTATCATTGATGATATCGTGATAAATATACCGATATGTATCTTGATATCTTTACTTTATTCAATTTGTCTTAACAAGCGTCATAGAGGTGGGCAACTACCCAAGGTTATCCAAAAACAAGTTTACTGACTACTGTACTTACAATTTACCCCCTCTTGGCAACAAATATAGTAAAATTTAGATGACAGTTTGAGAATTATATACAATGTTATTGTAATTTTGTATTTAGAAACTCATTATGTGTATTCCTTACATTTTTTTTCAAAATTATGTGCCAATAGGTAATCTGATGAGTTCACATTTTCCGCATTCATCTAGCTTTCATTTGTTACGAAAGCAATTAATTATTTAAAGGATAAAATGGTCATTTCACCTTTACTTAATTAATAAAATATATAGGATGATTTAAAATAATGCTATGCATCCTTTATTTCGTTTAATTTTCTCTATCAAATATTAATTCGGGTATTACTTATATTTGAAAAAAACTGTAACTTTAAAATTTAACTAAGAAATATTACTTTCTCTAAAAAAATGTTTAGCCTAAATTCATTAAATGGATGTTCCAGAGTCTGATTTTGACAAATTTTTTGGCGCCAGTAAGAAATGCGGATCTTCGAAAAGAGAACTTGCTTACAAATGAGTACATATTAGAAAAATCTGGTTAAAAAAAAAAGCTATTATTAAGAGAGATAAAGTACGAAAAGCATTTATTTTGGACATCTATAATCACTCCCTTTGCCATTAATTCTATAAAAATTCAAACTTGTGGAAAATACTTTATATAGAGCTATTATTAAGAGAGATAAAGGACGAAAAGCATTTATTTTGGACATCTAAAATCACTCCCTTTGCCATTAATTCTATAAAAATTCAAACTTGTGGAAAATACTTTATATTACAAAGAATTTTCATTATTTTTGAAACTTAAATATTCTATATTTATCATGATTTAAAAATGCATTGTATATTTAACTTTTTATGAATTAAATAGAAATTAATATAATTTTAATATTACTGAATTATTATTTAAAAAATTATATAAAAATAAGATATAAGTTTTACAGGAATGTAATATAGAGTAACTGGAGGTATTTTGGAATACCAGTTTGTTTTTATAATTTATAAAAAATTCTAAAAAAAGCATTATATGGTTTATATAGTTTTTAATCACTTCTTCTGGTCTATTTCTTGAAAAGAAATATCGAGTATTATGTAATATAGAGTAACTGGAGGTATTTTGGAATACCAATTTGTTTTTATAATTTATAAAAAATTCTAAAAAAAGCTTATATGGTTTATATAGTTTTTAATCACGTGATATTACTTTCTATGGACATTCCCACATAATTTAAATATTATTGCCATAGTTTATATATCTATCATGTAATTTAAAAAATTATTTAAAGGTGCAAAATTCCACATTGCCCAAAGGTGTGGGTTAAATGGAATAGTATTCCATTTTTAAAATAATTAGAGAAAAAGCATTTTCTTCCAGGTACTTTCCAAGAGTATCAGATGTATTTAGAAAATGGTTTTATTCAATATTTGTATCATTTTCTTTTGGGTAGTGAAAGTTTTCGCTTAGGTATAGTGATAGCCTACCAGAAAAAAATAAAAAAGTCTAAGAATAGTTTATAAACTAGCCTAATTTAGAAAGTGGTCTGATCATATGTCTATCTAAATTTTAATGACTCAAACGTTAACTTAAATTATAGTAGTAGAGCTGAACGTGGAAATATAGAATAGTACTTCTTATTGTCACTACCATACGATAATATTTGTACGAAATCTACTCTAATAGAAGTCAAATCTCTCAAAATATGAAGAGATATTATGAAAGGTGCTTCCTAAATACGCATAAGAAACTCAGAAAAACAATTATCATCTTACCTGTGGCTTTGCAGATCCGATGATTTCAGAATGCGCAAAAATTTTTGTACTTTGATGAAAATACTTCTCTATTTTAAACCATCATATTTTACACCGAGGAAACCGAAACTGAAGCCAAAAATACACTCGCCACTTAACGTAAAAATTCTGCTTTATTATAGTTTCATAACACCTCCTCCTCTATGAGAAAACATGCTATTCCATATTACCCTACTATTCCATAATACCCCCAGTTACTCTATAAAAACTCTTTTTTCAGAATACTGTTTACTTAGCATAACATTACCAATTAAAAATACTGAATGTCATATAATAAAACTTTGATTGAATGTTAGAAATATAATTGAATAATCGACATTCATTAAAGTTTTAATAAAGCAAGATTTTAAAGATCGAATTGGATTAAATAAATGTATTGCATATATTATCAACTTATTATTAATTTATTTATGATTATTTGTAAATTTTTCAATACTAACGTTGCTGTTTTTAAGAAAAATTTTTACTAAGATCATATTTAAATTTAATTTTTTTTTTAAGTATCGGAATAATCATAATAATTATTTTATAATTTTATTATTTTATATTCTATTCTATTCAAATTTAACTACCTTTATAAATTAAGAAAAATTTTTACTAAGATCATATTCAGATTTAATTTTTTTTTAAGTATCGGAACAATCATAATAACTATTTTATAATTTTATTATTTTATATTCTATTCTATTCAAATTTAACTACCTTTATAAATTACTGTATAGTATAATAACATAATATATTAAATTTTCAAGGTGACATTGATGGAAGAATAGGCATCAAATAACTGCAGTTTTTGTCTGTGGTTTGTTTTGTTTATAGTTTTTCTTCTGGTCTATTTCTTGAAAAGAAATATCGAGTATTATGTAAGTCAATGCACACCAAAAGTATTATGTAAGTCAATGCACAAATCAAATTTACTGATGAAGAGTCGAAGCAATTTCAACTAGAAATGCATTTACTCATTGAAAAATAAAAAATTTTAAACTGTTGTTGTTGTTTAAAAGCCGAGTTGGCAAAGAAATAGGCATTAAATAATTTCTAAATTCAAAATATATTGCAAATAAAATACTTTATATTAGAACTGAAGTCAAAATTTTCAATATTTTATTTACTTGAAAAATATCGATGTAACTGTAGTGATTTGTTTGATACATCAAATTTAGTTAATCTAAAGAGATTAACTAAGAGATTAGAGATTGGACTATATAGGACTATAGTCCTATAGTCTCGGGTATTTATTTAATAGTCAAATTAAGGATTCATATATATTTCCATTGGAGGAACCTGAAAAGTTTGAATATTTGCCGTTTTTAAATAGATTAAGCTGTGTAATTAAAATATGAGTATCGATATCGCCTTTAATGTCATATTACTTTTATATAATTTCATGAAATTATACTAAACCTTCCAAAAGTCAGTGAGGATATACAAATAGATAGACTGTCAGCACTGTGATCTTATATAATACCTCATTTTTCTTGGGAAAATATGCAAAAATATTAGTTTGTAAAGCTTTCAATTATCACATCGATTATTATAAAATTAAAGAGTTGTTTTATTTTAAATAAGTAGAATTGCAGTAATTTTATTTATTTCTAACAACAACTCTAATAACAGCTAAAGAGTTGTCTTATTAAATAAGTAATCAAATTAAAATAACTGTATTATCTAAGTGTAATTAAATTAAAATAAGTGTAATCAGTTAATTTTCATTATATGTGAATCTTGAAAAAATAATATCATATGTTTACTGAAAATTTTCCATCACATATGATATACTTGAATATTCACTTCTTAAGCCAATATAATATTTTATGTTTACAATCTTAGTAAAAAATATCACTAATAATTTATCAGTCTAAAACAGGTGATGGAACATATTTATGTTAATGAATAAACATTCATTATATTCTGAACGTATAATAGATCTAGAAATATGTTTATCAAAATAAATAATAAAACAATTACAATAAATACAATAGTTTTATACAGGGCCGCCGAGAGGGGGTGACATTCGAGAATTTTGTCACGGCCGGTATCGAAAAGGGCCCGACGTGTCAGATAGCGGACGCCACCAGAGCGCATTGTCTATCATCCAAAGCAGTTGTGCCAAAATAAAGTATTTTATATATAATAGTATTTTGATAGACAAAGGTTTTAAAATTTTTATTCATCCCTCATCGAAGGTTTTTTAAAATTTTTGGCCTCATCTCAATTTAATGTTTATATTTTGTATAATATGTAATGTATCGAATTTTGAATTTATTCTACACTTTTTTAAATAAATGTTTAATGTTTTATACCACTTTTTTTTTATTAAACCAGAGTGATGTACTTTTTTAAGTAGGGCCAGGACTACAGACTTGTCACGGGCCCGAAAATTTCTCTCGGCGGCCCTGGTTTTATATGAATAAAATTAAGCATTCATTATTAAATAACTGAAATAAAGAATATCAAATGATTTGATGAAAATTCTTTTTTTTTTAGAAAAAATAATTTTCATCAAATCATTTGATTTTTTTGATAGAATTTAACAAATTTTTGTATACATTACAATATTTGATATTTTGATTTTCATAATTATTTATAAATTATTTAGCCAGGATTATAGATAAGTAATCGTATAAAGTAAACAATGGTTGTATATAGCGGTTCAAGCTGTAATGCGAAATCTTTTTCCTGACTATTAAATTATAACGATCTATTTGAAATTACCCCCTCGTTTGAATTTCTTTTTTTTTTAACTTGTTTGTACCCCTCGCATTTTTAAATATAATTTTTTTTTGTATTCTCACAGTTTAGATACCAGAACGGAAACAAATTCGGGAGATTAACTTTATAACAGCAGCTTCATCTAATTTTGCATTGAATCATTTATTAATGACTATCTCCAACACGTTTATATCATGATATAATATTTAGTATTAATCAAATTATTAAAATTTAAACTATCTATTTGTTAATATATTATGTATTATAGAAATATGTTATAAAAATAAATAATAAAACAATTAATTAATAATAAATACAATAGTTTTATACAGGGCCGCCGAGAGGGGGTGACATTCGAGAATTTTGTCATTACATTATTTAGTGCGATTTCTGAAAAATGCTCCGAGAAATCTCTGCTCCAGCTGTTCGACAAATCACAGTGTCTTGCGATCTCCACTGCTCATGACATCATACTTTAGCTTCTCAAGCAGAAATTTTTCGGTGAATTTTCTGAACTCACCCCTTGACTCACCCTTAATATATCAATAATTTACAAGAAGTTCTAGAAACAATTAAAATTGCATACTTTCTGAAGATATCATTTATGATTTAGCATTTGGAATCCATTGGTTTTGTGTTTATAATTTTACTAATATAGATGTCACAATGACGTCATAAGCCCGGTGACGTCATCGAGAAGGCACGCATTGTTACTTCATCATAAGGTAATAAATTATCGGAATTTTGTGTCATCCACCACTGTTATATCACGATGACATGATTGGGATAGATATATATTTTTTTTAATAAGAAGGAGTCAAAGCTTTTAGAGGACCCCTTTCCACTCAAGACATCACGATGACATCATTGGGATAGATATATATATTTTTTTTAATAAGAAGGAGTCAAAGCTTTTAGAGGACCCCTTTCCACTCAAGAAAGAGTACCAAGGAGTCCGAAAGTTGTGTATATAGAAGTGTTTGGTTATACCCAGAGATGGGTTTATATATTTAAATTGTGTTTTGTGTGTGTTAAATACTTTATTATATATGTACGGAAATGGTGCTAATTTGAAGACAAACAGTCAAACACACACACCAGCCACACAGAAGAGGGAAGAGAAAGAGAGACAAGAAAGCAAAGAGAGTTAGTGAACCTAACCTAACCAAACTGGCAATGGAAAGGGGACGAAAAAAAACCTTTCTACATTCCCAAAGCAGTAGGAGGAAATGGAGATACTGCAGTGGGAATGCCATCGACAGCTGAGTGATTTCAATTTTGAACCCAAAAGGGGAAGCCGAAAGACAAGGAGAGGCCCAAACAGCCAACAGGGGGTATGAAATCACTCACTTGCAGAAAGGACATGGACAGAAGATACAAGAAGGACGAACAAAGAAAAGAAAAAGAAAAGAGAAGCAAGCAGAGCAAAAAGAGGAAGAAGCAAAAAGACAACAAAGGAGACAAACCAGCACAACAACAACAAGGAGAACAGAACAGCACAAGGACAACAACACAGACAAAACAAGACAAAACACAAAAAGACACAAAACAAAGACAGCACAAAACAGACGAGGAAAACAAAAAGAAACTAAGACAAACGAAACCAAAAAAGACCAGAAGAAAACGAAACTCACCGCACCAGGGCAAGGAAACCAAAAGAAACCCGAGAAGCGAACAACAAACCGAAAGCCAAAACAAAGGAAAAGACAAACGAGGACAACAAAACAAACAAACAAAACAAAAGTAAAAACCAACCCAAAACACACCGAAACAACACAGGACAAAACAGGAAACAAACAACAAACCGAAAGCCAAAACAAAGGAAAAGACAAACGAGGTCAACAAAACAAACAAGCAAAACAAAAGTAAAAACCAACCCAAAACACACCGAAACAACACAGGACAAAACAGGAAAACAACCTCAAACACAAGGGAGAGACAATAGGCTAAACAAAGCCAAAACCAAAAAGAGAAAGAGCAACCCAGAAAGCAACAAAAAGGAAACAAAAACAGGCCGAAAAACCTCAATCAGAGGGGAGCAACCAAAAAGGCAGCAGCCAAAACCAAAACAAAAGAAAAGAGAAGCACCAACAGGTGCCAAGACCAAGTCAAAACAAAGCCAAAACAAACCAAAACCAAAACAGATAAAGAGCTTTCCCGGAAGCAATAAAAAAGAAAACAAAACAGGCCAAAAAACCCAAACCAGACGGAAGAAACCAAAAAGGCAGCAGCCAAAACCAAAACAAAAGAAAAGAGAAGCACCAACAAGTGCCAAAACCAAGGCAAACAAAACAAAAACAAAGAAAGAATTAAGATAGGGGCGCTTTGTTAAGAAATCAGGTAAACCTAAGGTAAGCCATATATTATCTGTACATTGCTAACATTTAGCGCCATCTGTTAACACTAATATGAACTAAAATTTTAATAAAAATGAAATTCTATCCTGCAAATTAGTCGATCCTGTTGGGTATAATTAGCAGTTCCTGCAGGATTAGTCAAAATAGTTTATTTTTATTTTCTTTATCTTAGCTATTTGATGTAATTTACTTAATTAAAAAATTAAAAAGGTTCAAATTGTACAGCATATTCAAACGTGATTTTAATATCTAACTTGTAAGACAAAAAATAAACTAGCCATTGTCTGTCCAAAAAACCGCACCTAGCTAAGGTGGATGAGTCCAAACGCGAAAGGGAGTGTCGCAATCGGTATAATGTCGGTATTTTATTAGATAAAAATTATTGAATTAATATTATATTAAGTTCCGTTAAATATACTATTTCAACGTCGAAACTAATCATTCAGCATTCGACATTACAATAAACTTCTATTCAATTTCAGTTATCTTGCGTTTGAAAACATCCATGTGCGAAGCTGTCCTATTTTGTCATTGGACTTGTTCAGTTAGCGCATGCATACTTGCGTCGATGGTCGCAGCTAACCTGGACGGACAGTAATTTGATGATAATTTATTTTGTCACTGGACTCGTTCAGTTAGCGCACGCGTACTTGCGTCGATGGTCGCGGCTAAGCTGGATGGACAGTACTATAAAATCCTAATTGAATACAAAATACAACTTACAGTATGGACAATATTAACTTAAATCTAAGAAAATAAATAAAAAATTACAAAAAACACAAAATAGTTAATAAAAAAAAATAAAACTTATGCGAGTTCATCTAATTTGCAACAAGTTTTTATAATAATGATCAATGCTTATAATAAACAATGAAATTTTTAAATTTTCAGTTTTCATAATTGCAACCTCAGTTTTGGCATATCTCGGAAAAAATAAAGGCATTAATGTACTATGCTGATTATTAATATAAAATCATTATTTTTTCACACAAATACATTTGAGTAACACAAAAACTTAATTTTAAAGTAATTAGTATTTTACTTTAAAAACTCAAATTTTAAGAAAATTTTTATTGTTTATTCTCTTTTGATTTTAGAAAATATAAAAGTAAATTGTCACACTATAAATAAATAAATAAATAAAAATACTAATCAAATAATTCAAATTTAATATTTTTATGACAAAGATTTTAATTTAAACAAGGACCAACAATAATTGATTTTACATATATAAATTAGCTAGTGTATATTTCCCGGTTTTGCTCAAGAATTTCAGATAAATAATACAGTTTATATGTCAACTCTTATGCTAACATGCAGTTTGGCTTGTAATAAAAAGAATTTATAAGTTATGTTAGTGTGAATTAAGACTCAAAATTATACAAGGATACTTTTGCGGCTGCCATTTTTGGAATCTACTACATGGTACTGCATCTACTACATGGCTATTGACCTCACCATAGGTGAATCTACTACATGGTACTGCATCTACTACATGGCTATTGACCTCACCATAGGTGAGGTCAATAGCCATGTAGTAGATTCCAAAAATGACGTCAAAAATGATATGGTTTAATTATTAATGTAAACTTATGATAAACATATATCTAGCATGAACAAAGCTATAATTGTTATCAATAGCGTTAAGTAGCATTTAAATATATAATCATTACTTTATACAAGAAAATTTCAAATGAGCATAATACCATTTATTCGGGTCAAACAAATTCAAAAATATAATTATTGTAAAATTTATGCTTTATATCAATAATATATATTTTTGCAAACAAATATTTTATTTATTAAATTTTTCAATTTTTATTCAGAGAAGATTTGTCGAAAACAATTTTTGACAAATTGAAAATACAAGAAAAAACAGTAAAATGAATATTGTATATATCGTTCAGAGTTGGGTTATATAGGTTAAAAGTGTGAAAGTATTTTATCAAATTCCAAATATTTAGAACCTAATAACTTATTTTAAAGGTAAAATTTTTTCATACTTTCTATATTAACTATAAAAGTTTGCTGGGTAATAATATTGAAGTTGTATAATTTTTTATTCAAATTACTAACGTAATATGTTTACTTAATTACAGTTTTTTTTTCGATTCCATAATATGTTGAAAGAAGTAATATTAGAAGAAAATGTTAGCTATATATTTTTCAAGGATTTCAATATTGCTTAACATAATATTGTATACATTTTACATTTTTGTTTATTTTTGAGATTTTTTTTTCAATTGGTTATAGGACCAAACTAATTTTTCACAAGAAACAACTTTAAAAATTTATGAAGTAGATTATAATTGTTCATGGTTAGCTATGGCAGTTAATTCACTTATCCAAAAGTTTTCTATTATTACAAAGGGAGACCAAAAAGTTCTTACTCTCATTATGACACGGATGTGCTAGGTATCTGAAATTTGATCCTTCACCAATAATAGAGACATACTACAGGAACTTGCTACAGAAGTTATGGGACAGTATCAAAACAAAAAAAGACGTGGTTTACTATCAAAAGGTGCAGGTGCCTTGCTGCTAGTCGACAAGGTACCTGCATCCTGAGCTGCAAAGCAAAAGACGTGGTTTACTGTCAAAAGGTGCAGGTGCCTTGCTGCTAATCGAAAAGGTACCTGCATCCTGAGCTGCAAAGCAGTCACTTTTCTGTGTAAATATAGTTTTCATGAAGTCTTGTCCCCATCCCGATTTTCTCCTGAAAAGTACCTTCAGACTTCTTCCTGTTTCGAAATATAAAAAAGTATTTATGGAAAAAAGTTTCTTCGATGATGAGGAGCTGGATAGTGCGGGTTTGCCTCCAAATCTGCCGACTTATACAATGATGGGATTAAACAACTGTACCACAGATGTGAGAAGTGTGGAGCCTTGGGAGATGGACATGAAGAGAAGGAAGAGGTGGCCAACCTTCAAGATCGAAATAATTGGTATAAATCATCGTTTTTGCTTTAGAACATCCTAGAAGATCAACTGATGTGAAAGAAGAAGAAAATAATGTGTGGCAACTTCTAGCATAAATTGTGCAACATAATTAAATTTACTCGGTATTTTATATAATTTCTGTGATATTTTGTGATTTTTTTATTTTTTAAATTTTAATGATTTTTTTATTTTATCATACTTATGCATGCGCAAGCATGCATAAATATGATATAGGCCCTATATTTATATATAGCATGATATATAGCATATAGCATGATATATACATATAGCATATGACATAGCATATGATATTGATATATAGCATGCATACTTATGCATGCGCAAGCATGCATAAGTATTTTGTATTTTCTGTTTTTGTAAAAAGTAAAGCATTTAATTAGAATTTGATATATTGTTTTTATAAGATAAAGTGCCAGCCCTTTGTTAAAATTTTCATAGCTCACTGCTGATTATAACTATGTTATAGCTACAAAATTATTAACCGAAAACTTCAAAAAGTTGCTTTCATAATTTAAAAACCACAGATTATTTGTTATAAATTTAACTTTTCAAACATTAATAGAAAAAGAATGTATTTATGATGAATGTGAAGAAGGATACTATAGAATTTATTTTAAAACATGTATTACAATCAGCTGCAAATATTCTGTTAAAAAACTATTCTGAAAAAAAAATGATATTCCTGAAGTTGAAAATAGAAAGAGGAAACTGCAAACATTTGAAAAATTGTGAGTTTTGTACCTTTATTCTACTGTGTATTGTACATATTTTAATGGCTGAAAAATAGAAATAAAATAAATGTTTATACAGTACATTGTGTTGCTTCTTAATTATCATAACATATAACAGGTGTGGAGACACGGAATTCGGTCTGCTGGAAAGTGTCACTTCTCCACTCAACTTAATTCAACCGGGGTTGACACTTAATAAACACTTAGCAAGTCGGGCTGCATGAGGGCTCGAATATCGTGCAGGTGCGCGGTGGGGTTGGTGAGAAAGAATGTAACCGGGGTCAGTCAAACGACTTCCCGGGAAAAAGTGATTGATTTATAGTTACTAATTGGAAGGTTGAGATGGGGATTCTAAACAAAGGATATAGTCAGTCGGTCCCCGATCGCCGAAGTAGTCAGTTGGTCAATTCCGTCGATCTCGTCCTCATACGATATAATTAGTACGTGCTGCTCTATTCGCGATTGCTGTTTACTGGTGATTCTCCATCTATATAGTATACAGACGGTAGGACTGTGAATTTCGTCTAACCATCTTCACTAAGGAGAGTCGATCATCTTCGTTCGAGGTCCTACATCCGAGTGCCTGGACGAACCGGGTTTTCCGCAACTAGGAACTTAAACTGAACTGCCAATATATTAGTTGTCCATCTTCCACCTTCCCAAGGAAGCTGCATCTTCGACAGGGCTCAGAAGAGTATCCGTCCGATCTCATCGAAGGAAACGAATTCCCGCCGAGAGCGACGAACCGGAGAAACTCCTATTTATATCTAAGGTATTTGTCCTTCGACCCTAATTGTCGGGTCTGAAGTTTGTACAATATTCTCTCTCCAATAAAGGAAGTTGTTTGTTGATGCAAACGTAGTCTCTGTGTCGTCGTTGTCTGTCTCATTACCTGTCCTTACTCAAGTAGGCCATAAGCCTGCTTTATATCGTCCGAGACCTCGCACAGAGGTGGCCAAGCTACATGTCATTATGACCCACATAGGAGATTCTCAAATATTCGAGAGCCGCATTTCTTTCTGGATCAATGAGAACAGCATCAGTTTTTCAAGTAATCTTAATAACGATTTCAAAAATTGTTTATTTCACATCCATTTATTTCATATAAATGCATATTATTTTTACAATAGATAAACAAATTACAGATATATATTTTTTTAACTTAAATAAGTATTTGCTTCATATTTGTTATTGATTTTCATGGTATAGAGCCGCAATTACTAAAACAACAAAAAACGATATAACATATATGTATAAGCTATACATGCACAGTAGATTTAAAAAATAAGTAAAAATATAAGAATTAATATTCTTACTAATTACTTTTAACTAAAATAATATCTGTTAAACATATCAATAAATATACTAATACGAATATGTACGAGTACAGTACAGTAAGAACCACCTTGATTGTTGAAGAATAAGTGCTAAATACAATAAATTTTTATAAAACTGGAGGTTTGCAACATTCCGTTGGAAACATTTTCAATAGTTTGAACCAGTCTTCCGTTAGCCGAAGCAGCGAATGTGTAACTGATTCGATCATCAGTCATTTTTCGTCTTATGTCAGCTTTCCACTCGATAGATATTGACAATTAGATACGAAATTAAGTAAATTTTCTTTTGGGAAATTATATATCACTATCATTTTATATTTTAAAATCAACTGCGCATTACGAATATAAAATATGAAAGAATGCTAATGTGGAATTTGACAATGCATTGCGTTTGGTTTAACGTTACCCGAGTTATAATTAATAATATAATTGAATATTTATAAATTTAGTAATGAAATATTTAAGATTTCTCTGTTTATTTATAATTTCAAAGGAAAAAACAAAAACATAAAGAAATTTAATTCAATAAATTCTCGATATTTAACATAAAATTTACCAAATAGCAAAAAATGTAAGTAAAACGTATTTGTTGAAATTAGTCCAAAAATGAAAACAAATAATGTCGAAAAGTTTAGACGACGTTGCCTTTTGTTTTCACTTTCAATCAACTTTGGTTTATTGACTAATACCAATTCCGTGACTAATACTTATTAGTTGATGGAATAAATTATGGGCGTGGTAATTATATTGGTACGTCACTTTTGCTAGGCTGCTGCATACGACGAGAATAGCAATTCATGAAGAAACGCTACTTCACTGTAACTACAGACGTCACTATTCTACGGTAAACTTGCTTTGCATTAACTTAACACAACCCACGAGAATGGCTGCCCTAGTGGTCCTAGTACCGCGAGGTAGTTTGGGGGCGGAGCCTCATAATTTACCTTAAAGTTTAAGATTAGCGCTATTCTCGTAGTCCTACTTCGATGACGTATAGAGTAGCTTATAGGGCTCTAAATAAGAGGTATGCTCATCCGCCATTTTTTGGTCTTCGCACATTCATCGGTCTAATAAAAACAGCTATTAACTTTTATAAGCATTCATTTCTTGCATAATTCGTAAAGAAAATACTTACCATATACTCTGTTATTGGTTATCCAGGTTTATATGTATATTTATCGATATGATAAATAAATATTAGTAATTTCCATAAAATATAATTATGTTATCAATGGTGTTTTATTTAATTCCGCATTTTAAGAAACCAAACTGATATTTAGATGATGGATGCATTTATATTTAAAACAATTTATATGCTAAGTCATATATTTTCTCTTTAAAATTGCATATTTATAGAAATCATATTTATCTTATAAGAGTGCAACCCGCATGATATTTTGTAATCACTACAGTGCAGTACAGAGCAAGTGTATATGATAAATAGAAATAAACTATACGAGATTTCTTATCGATTAAAAACTGTTATGCAAAGATTTTTTGGTAAAATTGAATCATTTTTATTTAACAATAGACTATTATTAATTACAACTTGTTGGCTAATTTTCATCATCCAGGACATTTTAAAATTTTTAGCAAGTTTCATATTTGACAAAATTAGCTCTCTAAAAATGCTCTAAAACAAATATTTAGTAATTTTGTGATTATTTAATTTTTGTTTAATTCTACATGTAAAAAGTTTTGACATTTGAATGCACTTTGTAATAGAGTATATAACTAATACTAAAAAGAAAACAATTTTATTTTTTTTAAATAATTACCTCTTTAAAATCGTGAAACATTTTTTATAAATAATTATTACTATAAAAAAATATTTGTATATTAAAAATTAAGAAAAACAAAAACTGTAATAGGTGAAAAAATAGAATCAACTCGATAAAAAATTATTTCAACATATTGCATAACTTTTAGGTTTTTAGCAATTGAGCCTGACTCATAAGTACATTTTTGTTTAGCTTTAGCTTTTTCGTGATTTAAGAATAGGTTTTTAATTCTCATGATGTTAACTTCAATACTTATTTCATAAAGTTTCGAATTTCCATCTGTCACGACAACAATTCTGTATCCATATTTAACTTTTATTCTTATTTCTTGGAAATATAAAGAGCCGGAACCCCTTTTGAAGAGTTATTTGTTCAATTCGAGGCTGAACAACCTCCCATATAAGCAGAAAAGTGCACAAATCATGATACGAACGTATAGCAATTATTGACCAAAAATGGCGGCCGATAAGTATACCGTCTATCTGTAGCTTAGTAGCTTACGTGACGTCAGCGTAGTAAGTCTACTTTATCTATAATATATCTATATATTATAGATATATATCTATATATCTATAATATATTATAGAGAACTGCTGTAAATCGTCTGTAGCAAAAATTAAGATGGATGCCATAGATTTATTTTCGTTGTTCGAAGCTGAATACAAAGCATTTAAACGTGAGAGTTTTTCGAGATCACAGAATCTGTTTGGCAATTAAAAGTTATATCAACAAGCATCTAATGTATAATATAATAGAAAAATTACAACCGGATTTTAAAAGAGACGTAAAATAGGAACCGCCTTGACTGTTGAAAAACAAGTGCTAAATACAATAAATTTTAATATAACAGGAGATTTCCAATATTCCGTTGAAAACAACATTTTCAATAATTTGAGCCAGTTTTCCGTTAGTCGAAGCATCGAATTTGTAACTAATTCAATCATCAGTCATTTTTCGTCTTACGTCAGCTTTCAACTTGATAGACACGAACAATTAAATACGAAATTAAATAAATTTTCTTTACGTAAATTATATTTATATTTTACGTATCATTTTATATTTTAAAATCAACTATGCATTACTAATATAAAATGTGAAAGAATGCTAATGTGGAATTTGACAATACATTGCATTTGATTTAACGTTACCCAAGTTATAATTAAAAATATAATTGAATATTTATAAATTTAGTAATGAAATATTCAAGATTTCTCTGTGTTTATGGATTTCAAAGGAAAAAAACAAAAATTAAAGAAATTATTTAATTCAATAAACTCTCGATATTTAACATAAAATTAAAAAAAACAGAAATAGCAAAAAATGCAAGTAAATATATTTATTGAAATCAGTTCAAAAATGAAAAGAAATAATGTCGAAAAGTTCAGAAGACGTTGTCTTTTGCTTTCACTTTCAGCCAACTTGGTTTCTTGACTAATAAGCCTACTTATTGGCGGTTGGAACAAATTTGGGGCGTGGTAATTATATGGGTACTTTTGCTACCGCCCTCGAAACGGCTGCAGCATACGACGAGAATAGCAATTCATGGAGAAACGCTACTTCGCTGTAACTATGACGTCACTACTCTACAGTAAACTTGCTTTGCATTAACTTACCACAACCCACGAGAATAACATATTAACTTAAGATCGTATGTTTTGCAATTTTTTCGTGAAAGGAAATTATTTAGTTATTTGATGATAATATATTTTATATTATCATCAAATAAACTAAATTCTATAGAAAACATTAATATCAAACATACTTAATGCTAATTTTTTCTTCTGAATTTAATTTATTTGATAAGAAAGGTATTTATTAATATGACACAAAAACTTAGAATCTATTCTTATAAGAATGAAATGTAAGCGCGTCTAAATATTTCTACAATTATCCCAATCATATCATATATATTTAACAATGGTTCTGATATATTTTCTTTTTATCAATGAATAATAATTAAACTAGGTTGACACGATCAGAGCACACTTGGACCGAGTTCGTTTGTACGATGCGCGCGCATCTACTCGGATGCTACTCGGAATTTTTCATCCGAGTCGAGTAAACTCGGACGGCAACCAAAATACTCGGACCGAGTGACAGCCGATTGGAAGTTTAAGATGAAAGCGTAGGTAGAGCGAAGCTTTTATGTTTGTGTCAAATGATGAAATTTTAGAATTAACGCATCTTAAAAGTTCATCAAACTCAATATTAGTAAATCGTAGGTAGTTTTGAATGTATTTTTACCTTCATTTTCCACCTCACGCAAAAAATTGGAAGAGGCGCCTAATTGCTCACTCCTGAGCAAGTATTAAGAGGAAGTTATAAGCTGATCATTCTCGAGTCCATAACTTCTTCTGTCTAATCTGTTTATTAATGTGACTGTCTAGCTCCTGCAATAATATATCAGAAACAGCACGAGATACGCCATTTCACATCAGACTATAGAAAACGTGGTAAACGAACTTAAAACTCGGTCCGAGTATATTCGGACCGAGTGTACTCTGAACGTGTCAACCTAGCTTTAGTATACAAATATCTTCAAATTCTTGCTGTTTCTGCGTTAATTCATTTTAATACAATTAATATAAAATCATTAATCTAAATTATTTTAACAATTGGTATCATTTTTAATGCATTTATGACAAAAATTATTATTATAATTAATTTATTATTATGCCAATACGTTTTTCCGTTGTTTCATATATTCATATCGTAACTTTAGGCTATATGTAAGGCTATTTAAACACTATAAGGCAGAGATAGCCAACCTATGGCGCATTGCATAATTAGAAGTGGAGCACTGAAACCCAGAAATTTTAATTTTTTTTTAAAATTCTTTTACAATTTATCTATATATAAATCTGAAATGCCTGTGCGCGCCTATTCACTTATAACGCAAGAACAGCTGATTGGATTTTTATGAAACAACTTTTGTTTGTTAGAGGATTTACGGAGGAAGTTTTAAAGACAGGTAGGCTATTGATTATTAAAAATAAATTTTATATATTGTAATTGGTATAAATTACTTGACATAAAATCCAATATGAAAGATTAACGCTATTTGAGCAACCTCATTGTGTTAGTGACCACGTGATATGTTAGCTGGGCAATATCATTGGATTACTAAGAGGGCTGAAAAGGGTATAAGTTTGTATGGCGCATCTTAACTAAAAATTGAAAAAATTGACGCATGAACTATAAAAGGTTGGCCACCCCTGCTATAAGGGATACATAGAATTAATCAACAATACCAAAGATGGATTGCAATTATCATTCAGAATTCATTTAAATGTTTATAATTTAAGTTGTATAAAATACATAAATATAATGTGTTCGTGTCTTACCGCACTTAATATTAATCAAATCATTATGTTCTTCTAGAATATCAGATATTAACTTGAAAATAGAATTTTTTAATTAAAATAAATCAATAGAAATATCAATATTAGGTAGCTAAAATATATTTGATATACTGTAAATAGTATTTGAGTCTTTTGAATCGGAGATAAGACTGATTAGTCTACATCATTGTTGACATTAGTGTCAAAGTTAAGAGTAATGGAGAATAATTTAATCAAAAATTTAATGTAATTTATGTGTTCTATATTTTAGTAATTATTTTTTCCTAATAGTTTTCTAAATAACCTTTCAAGAAAATCTTTCCGTTATTTATTTATTTTTTGAAACATTGGAAAGACTATTCATATCAAAATCAAAATCCTTTTTTATCTTTAATGTTTTAGGCATATGAATAAAATAATTAATAAGATATTGAAACCGTTGTGGGGTTATATGAAAGAATAATAGACCATTGGTAACTTTTTGAGACATAGAATTCGTTTTTGCTATTTCAGTTGCATTCATACTTAAAATACAACATTCAATAACAGTGACGGAATCATAGCAGTGACGTCATCAGGAATGGCACTTCGGCAGTCGTTTTCGAAGTTTTAAATTAATATTTATACAACTTCAAATAGAATAATTATTTAAATATAGGCTATATTTCTCACTTCGTCTTTCATCTTTCAAAATGTGATGCTTTTAATCTATCTCACCTATAAGTACGCTCTCTATCTTTTAATAAAATTAAGAAGTAGGAAAATTTATCTTCTTAGACAAGACGATTAGGTGAGGTGGAAGAGTAACTGATTTAGCCGGCATGATACACAAACAACTTCGGTTAAAAAGTATTTAATTTGAAACTGAACCATTTAAAATTGCATTTTATAAAAAGTATT
Organism: Olivierus martensii; assembly: GCA_000484575.1. Taxonomy (NCBI): domain Eukaryota; kingdom Metazoa; phylum Arthropoda; class Arachnida; order Scorpiones; family Buthidae; genus Olivierus; species Olivierus martensii. The sequence goes on from AYEL01077529.1 coordinate 55,480, forward strand.
TCATATTTAATATATTTAAATACATCCTATAAAATTTTACATAAATTAAATATTCGAATATAATTTTATTATTAAAATTATATGCAATTTGGCCACCCCTGACATATAATCTAGTAAAATTCATTATGATTAATAATTTAGTTTACAGATGGCACTACATGTTAGCAGAGAAAACATCTTTCATGTTGAATACTTTTGACACTCACACACACAAAAAAGCATCATCTATCAACTAAATTCTTAAATTCTGTGGATATTTGATATTATTAGATATTATTATTCCAAAAAATCATTGAATACGCTAGTTATTTAAGTTGGATAAAAATAAAAAAACCATATCAAATTCAGCGATTGTAGCTTCTACTATTTAGATTACTTGGTACATACAATCCAAAATATATTTTTAATTTTTTTCCTTATTAGACTATTGTTTTAATAAGTCAATAAGCATTTCCATATTTAAAGCATCAGTAACTTAAAATAAAACGTGATTTATATTTTCTAAAGCAAAAATATAAAAAGTTAAATTACCATATAATATAATGTATGTATCATCTAATCAACAATTCTATCCATATAACCCCAGAAGAAGAAGAAGAAGAATCAATAATTCTAAAAAAAGACTGCTTTTTTATAAATATTTATTATGGCCGGATTGACCGCGTGGAAACACTTCGGCTTTCCACTCTGGAGGACCCAGGTTCGAGTCTCGGATCCCACACCTTGAAACTGTTTATCATGGGGTCCGAGCCCGGCCCGTCGATCCCCTTCTCCAAAATCCGGCTGACCTCTCTGCAGAGGTACAGCCTGTGGAAGGGCTTGTTTCGCCCCGCCACATAGTATTCTACCTGAATGGAGTGTGGTGTCATCCGTTGACCAAACAAAAATTGGTTTTGGAACGTAACTCTTTTTGTATTGGCTCCGGGTCTCCCTAACCTAATCTAGATCTTAAATAACAAACACATGTAATGCACTGCAATTATCATATATATAGATTACATAAATTTTTATTGCATCAAACCATTATTTTTTCGTAATATTGGATTAAATTTCTTTGAAATTAAGTTTATAAAATCATATTTAAGTAATAAAATATAAAAAATTTTTAAAGCCTCAATAGTTTTTCAGTCTTTTTGAAACTAATGAATTTCATTAGATATTCTATAACGTCTTTTTTAATATAATCTAATAGCAATCATGCAGATCATTTAGCAAAACAAAATAATTCAAGTTCAGAATTACCAGACAATTAATAGGAGTCATTGGATGTGTGTCCATATATTCACTGTTGGATAAAAAGATTTCTGGTTGCTAAATAATTGGAGAAGAGTACAATTATTTAGCTACCACTCTCTCCAGATATTACTCTTAATTTTTTTTTCTGTGGGATTTACGAATGGTATCATATATAGCCATCTGTCCAATGAAAACGATGAGAGGATGCAAATGACATGCACAATTTCTGATATGTTCAAATATGTTAGCAAAAAATTTGACAAAAGATTAAATGTAACGATTTCAATCCCGTTGATTTTTTTTTTCAATTCTGGGGTTCAGAATTTGATCATAAACTCATTTATCGTATTCTTTGGCGTAATTCCCCCCCTTTCTGACATTTTTAATATATCGAAATACGGATATAAAAAAATTAGGCAAATTTTATTATAAATCTAGTATTAAAAAAAACACCAATTAATCCCATTATAATGCAAAAAATTTAAAAAAAAAATTCAACAGCAAGAAATAAGATACCCTTTATATTCGAACTTCAGAAACAAGTCGATTATACTGTATTTTCTTCATTAAGTTAAAGTTCTATCTTATACATTAACCGCTAAGTTGATTTTCGATGCATTTACTGCTGGCCCACTTAAGGGTTTATACCTAATCAACTGGAAAAATGCAATATTTTCAACTTCGAAAATATTGCATTTTTCCAGTTGATTAGGTATACTTTATAATGTGACAAAAATTTATGGTTTATTGAAATCTAAGTCACAGAGAAGGCATTAATTCATATAATGCATATTTTAATTTGTGCATAACTAAATTATGCTGTTAAATAAAAAAACAATAATAAATTGATTAATTGCTGTATTGTGATCGCTATATTCGATGGAAACATGGCGATCTTGACGTTTCCGATCAATTATGTGTAATATTTCTTTATTGTATAATTTAATAAATTCGAGAAAAAATTTTATAATGAAAACGTTAAAAAATTACGTCTTCAAGTAATATTAATGCTTGTAATATAATGAATAAATGAAGCAATATTTATATATACTGTACCAATGAATAATCCCATTATCCTGAAATTAAAAGTCACTTAATTCCGTGATCGGGATTATCTAAAATCATCTGGGATATCAAGATTGAAACTGTTAATTGAATCTCATTTGGATGTCACGTGCCACAAACTACACACACATTGAAGTCTATTAATGCATAAAAACTTTTTTGATTATTATTATAAATTTTTTTAATCAAGTTTTACTTATTTTTTAAATCAAAGATAATTTTGGACCATTATTTTTTATTTTGATAAAAAATTGTTTTTTGTTTGTATTTTTTTTTAATTTTTTCAGGTTTCAGTTCAACAATATATGTCTTATATTTTAGATACAAATATACAATTTTTACACACATTGAAATCATCAATAAATTTCATTTAAAATTAAACATTACATAAAATCTTACTAATAATGGACTAAACAAATTTCATGTATGATATTCATGAAAGGTTTTATATTAAAATATGATATTAAATTATATAATTATATTAAAAATGTATAAAACTTTTTGGTTTGCATTTGATATGTTTTTATGAGGCTCATAGTCATTTTATATACAAGAATTATATGCCCATATTAATCAAGATGTATGTAGGAAGGCTTTCTAAGTATTGACTTTTTACGACTTCGATGTAACTGATTTCTATGAACATCTCGACTATAAGAATCAACTGTTTCCAAATCAACAGGCGGAGATGTATCTACAGATTTTTCTTCTAATTGAAGTGGGAGACATAAATCAGACATTTCAAATTCTGATTGAGAGGAAGCACACATATCATAATCTGAATCCCACTGAAGATTGCTGTTCAGTTCCTTTTCATCATCTGTCATGCTAATAGCATTGTCATCTGAAATGTTGAAAATTTCTGTAACTTTTACATTCTTCTCATCTTTGTAAAAGAAAGCCATGACAGCCTCATTGCTATTTGTCACTTCCAACACTTGTTCAAACGAATCCGCATTGTCAGGTTCAATATATTCTATATAATCCTTTTCCCAATCCAGCACTTTACTAGCAATATCAAAAGGATTTGATTCAGTACTATTATTCTCCATATTCTTGATAGCATCAATAACTGACTTTTTCTTCTTTTCTGTGATTATATTCGGTTCAGCCAGATCAAAAGTGAAACCAAATTTCATATTTTTAATTACTCTTTCTGGCGTAATCTCTACCATAGACTTTCGACGCAAAGGTTGTTGGTAAGGAGTATTCCCAAACCCAGCATATGACATTCGCTTCTTATTTGAAAGCTTGTTTTTATCAGTCCATGATAACTGTTCTTTACTTCTAATAGATTCCAATGTGTTTTTCAAATCTGATAAAGCAGTATTGGACATTTCTTTATTAGCATAATCAAATTCAGTAATTGCTAACTGGCATGAAAACCTGGAAATAAAGTTTGCAAATGAATTAAAAAAAAATATTAAGTTAGATCATAATGTTATATTTATTATATACTATGTCAATATACTATTTTGACATGTAATTTTATATTATATTTTATATAAATTTTATATTACACAATATACTGTTTTGACATGTAATTTTATATTACATGTCAAAATAGTTTATTGTGTAGCATGCTATTTTATAAATTTTTGTTACATAATTTTTTCTTATTTTTATATTATTCTGGAATGAGTAACTGAAATCCACATATAGTCCAAATAAATCTAAACAACTTGCAAAATTTAACCCTTGAGATACACGACGGAAATTTTTAAAAATCGAAATAAATTTAGATAAACTATACAAATTACTAAGCCAATGAGTGGCACCCTCTATTAATTATAAATTAAACTGGAATTTTGACTAATTTACCTGAAGAAGATGAAGATACTTAATAGTATTATGTACTTAGTATTATATACAGTAAGACCAAAATTCTGCCTCAGCCCGAGATCGAACCGGGGACCTTTGGGCTAACGTCCCAACGTCATACACCCCGGGATTGAACCGGGGACCTTTGGGCTAATGTCCCAACATCATACTGCTAGACCAAAGAGGCCTACAAGCAGATTGATTCTTCAGGCAGTTATATTAATTTGGAATCAACATCAGACTTCACCAATAGGTCTGTGTGTTGCCTGGCTACTGCCATTGAGGGCCTGTGGCTAGATTCAACCTGGTCAGGAAGAGATCTATCAGTGAAGTCCGATGTCGATTCCAAATTAATATAACTGCCTGAAGAATCAATCTGCTTGTAGGCCTCGGTGGTATAGCGGTATGATGTTGGGACGTTAGCCCAAAGGTCCCCGGTTCGATCCTGGGCTGAGGCGGATTTTTTCTTCTTCAGTTAAATTAGTCAAAATTCCAGTTTAATTTATAATTAATAGATGGCGCCACTCATTGGCTTAGTAATTTGTATAGTTTATCTAAATTTATTTCAAATTAAAAATTTCCATTGTGTATCTCAAGGGTTAAATTTGGCAAGTTGTTTAGATTATTTGGATTATAATTCCCTTGAAGTTTGAATTGTATATTTGTGTCCACATATAGTATATCATAATACAATATCTGCATGCCATCCAATACATGGCATCATTATATCTTCCACAGATATAATGTTTGATTTATATTCAACATATTTATTGTTTGATACAACAACATTGATGCAATATGGTATTACATCAACACTATATTATTTTTTCGTTTTTTTGTATAGATTAATGTTTTTTCTTCTCTATCAATTACAATAATTGCAATGCTTTAAAATATATTGAAATCATAGTTTCAGGACTGAATCCAAATATTTCTGATCAGATTTATGCAATTCTTGAGAGTTATAATTGATTTAGTAAACATGATTTATTTGCTAAATTGATCTTCTCCTTATAACACAGTAATTCTACAATATAGTTTCACTTTAACATGATTAGAAAAATACTAGTAAATCCCTATGTAACACTATTTTTAATTTTTCTGTGGGTAAAACTAATAATAATAATAATAAATAACCTAATAGCTATTATGTTAGATTAGTTTTTAAACCTTTCCATTCTTTTTTTTTTGTGAATTCTTGGTATTTACTTCCCAGTCATTATGCAAAAATAATTATTGGAAAATCCTCATATTTTTCTGGAAGTGTCACAAAGTTCAAAAAAAAAAAAAAATTTCATGATTAACTCTACATCATGAAATTTACAAAAACCTATCATGTAAAAGTAAAGAAACCTAGATTACTGAGTTTTTAAAAAGAATAAAATATAATCATAAACATGCCTTGTAGAGTAAACTATGTACAGAATCTAGCTGCTGCAGAAAAGGTCAAATATCAAACATTGGAAGTGCAAATCATTTCCAATGATTGATATCTACTTACTGACAGTGTTAAAATGTTAAAAAGTTAATTTTTCTTATTTTCTTTCTCAATGTATGCATTATGTGGGATTATTTTATGATCATGTTAACATAGTAACTGAAAAATGTAACAATGAACATAAAATTACAAAGTCAAAATCTAATTACATCTATGAAAATATTAATTTTTTAATTATAATTTATTAATCTTCTATATTTTATAGCAATGAACAGTATTTTCATTCAATGAAGATTTTTTCAAAAATTAATCTAATATAAAATTTATTATAAATAAATTAGCAATACTTACTTTGCACTGTACTGATGCCTCTTGCTGTCAAATTTATTCAACAAGCCCTTTGCTAATGATATAAATCCATAAAAGCTATTCTTCATTTCATTTTGCAGATATGGTAACAACTTCCATGCTCTAAAATTAAAAAAAAAAAAATTATATATATCAAAATTTATATCCAATATCATTAAATATGTTATATAATTATTTGTTTACAATGATTGAATTAAATCAACTGCCAATATTTAGAAGTATATTTAATTTTAAAACTACATGATGACTTAAGAGCAAATACTTAAAATTTCTCAAAAATAAAATTTATAAAAACTGCTAATATTAATATTAGCAGTTTTCAATAAATGTACTTTTTATTTGCAAACTTGAACATAGGATTAATCACATCTAACTCAGAAATCTGATCTTACAATAAAGTTATTTCTTTAGATAAGAATCAATAATCCTTTTCTGTTTTCAAATTATTTATTATATTCAATTATGGATTAATAAAACTACTACTAAATTTAGATTATTTATTTGTGAATTAAAAGTCAATTGTCTTTTCAATCCATCACAAAAATGTTACAATTGTTAAATTGAATAAAAATATTTCCTATTTAATAACATCTATTTGATTTCTTATCATCTGTGATAGAAACAAAAATGGGAATCAGCTGCTTCTTAGTGTAAAAAAATGATGATAATCTTGATTTTATGTAATCTTACAATCAAGAAATAATGGTGCTTATTAATATCAGGAATTTATTACTAAAAACGTTTTCAACTTTATTTTAGGTCAATATCAGTTTCAAAACACACTATAGTGTATTGTACACAATATTCTATTCTGATATGCTGGCCTACGAATAAGATCAAAAAGTTTTTTACTAATAAATAGAATTATTTCCTGGTAGTAAGCTTGATTTTATGTAATTTTATAATTCAGGATTGTGATATGTATAGTATTTGTAAAAATTCACAATTTTATTGAGAATTTGGATATAGCAATTCTTTTCAACCTAAGAATAGGAAAATTATTATAAATAACAGATTACCAGAACAATCAAGTACAGTAGAAGCCGTTTATTGTAATCACAGATATTATTATCAAGCGTTTATCATCATCAAAAATTTATGGTCACGAATCATCCATATTAAAATGCATTATGAAAACTCTGCTGAATTTTGGTTATTGTCATCAGAATCGACACACCGCTATAAAATTCCGTATTTAAAACTAAAAAAATATCGTAGATAATACTAAAATATTGGTTAAATCTATTAAAATAAACAATATTATTTGTCCAATAAGTGTTATTTGTTTCAATAAGTGTTAATTGTTCATTTATTACTTCATTTACACCGAAATTTAGGCCAAAAATGAGAAAATGAGAAAAATAGCAGAAAGGAGGATACACATGAATGTCATAAAGGAACAGGCTAGTATATCGTTCTCCAATGCGTGGAGTTATGGAATTATCCATAAGTTATGAACTTTTGAAGTTGAGTTTATTGTTATTTTTATTAATATGTTCACATTTAATAATTTATTTATAATATATATCTCTTGTTAATAATTTATTTGTAATTTTTGTTACTCTGTTAAATATTTAAAACTGTTTTGTAAATAGCAATGTAATAATTGGAACGAGATATATAAACTTTTTGAATTTAAAATATGTTCCTTTAGAAGCTGAAGATGATCCATAATGGATCAAAAACATTTCTTCTATTTAGAATAAATTATTTTACTGATTACAGTGCTTGTATTTAATATTTCTCATCTTAGAAACAGAATTTGAATTAGAAAAATATATACCCTTCCACAATTTGATAGTGCACTAAATGATTGTAGAAATTAATAAATGCACTTTCTATGTTTCTTCATAATTCTGCTAGCATAGATTTGCTGATATCAGTTTGTTGAGCCATTTTTGAAAGAGGTATATAAGTATGTGATTGAACAGAAAGTTCTTGCACTTTTGGATGCATTTTATTTAGCCAAGAAAATTTTATGTACAAATTGACTTCAATCATCAATGTAATCACTGTTATTGTTGACCACTTCCTGCCAACGCTTATACAAGGAATGGATGCCATCTCGATAAAACTCTGGCAGTTGCACTCAAAGAAGTTGGTCAGGCTGGCCTCCAAGTCGACTTCATTGTTGAACTCCTTGCCAGCCAGGTGATGATTGAGTGCGGCAAACAGGTGGTAATTGGAAGGTCAATGTCAGAGCTATACAGCGGGTGGGGCAAGACCTCCCAGTTCAGGTCCAGTAGCTTCTGGCGGGTCTGTCTAGCCATATGTGGCCATGTATTGTCATGCAGCAGGATGGTGTTCTGGTGTCTTGACCGTATGCAGATTCTGCTGCAGACAGTCGAGACACCAGAACACCATCCTGCTGCATGAACTCGAACATGCTGATTCCTTTGAATCCCAGAAGACAGATAGGGTCAGTCTTCGAGGTCTTGATCTCCACTTTTGAAGTGTTTGTACCAATCATATACAGTTCTTTTGGCAACAGTGTCCAGGTCGAACGCAGCATTGATGTCGGTGATAGAATTGGCTGCTTTTTTGTTGGAACGATAGTCATAAAGGAGGAGCAGGCGAACTTGCTCTTTGGTTAGTGGATATTGGTTGGTCATGGTAAAGTAGAGTGAGAGGACTGGATTTTCTTATAGCACATACCCTGACCTGTTTATATACTACCATGGAACATTCTAGAATGTTTCAGAAAAAAGTTGTTTCAGAAAGTTCCAAAAAAGTGCAAGAACTTTCTGTTCAATTAGATATTTTCAATAGCAATTTGCAAAATCTCTAAAGCTTTATCATCACTGGATGCAATTTGTCCTTTCTCAGATTTTGATTTATCATTAACTAAACTTTGTGATATTGTTTGATAAACAGTAGATTTAACTGAAGCATTATTATTGAATAGATTAGCAACTGTTTTAAGACCCAATAGTAATTCTTTCTTTTTTAGTTAAATAAATTTTTAACCAGAATAAAAAAAGGTCTGAATAGCATTGCAAAGGATTATGTGTTTGACAATGGTATTACTATTCTTGATTTATTGTTACTGATAACTTCTAATAAGTGCATTTTGCATAAAATTAGAATATGCAATAAAAATGAGAGTCTCCATTTAAACTAATTGAATTGACATTTTGAATTATTGTCAACAGCACCTTCTATGATGAAATAGAAAAGTGAATATAATTAAAAATGTCCATCTTACTCTCAAAGGATTATATTGATTAATTGATAAGATTTATAGAAAGAATAACTGAAATAATTTAAAAAATGTAGAAATCATTTCCTAAATTATCTTGAAACAAACACATTTTTAGCCTTACTTATTTCAATAAGGATCTCATTGCAATTATATTTATAGTTTGCTAGATATACTTTCCCAAAAAAGGAATCACACATTAGTCATAGACACATTACACCAGGGGTGGGCAATTATTTTCTGCCAAGGGCCGGATTAACAATTTTCAGAATGACAAGTAAGTTATCTGTTGCCCCTTACTTTCACACTTAGTGCCATCTGTTGGTATTTGTTGTCATAAAATAAATAAAAATTGGGTCCCCTAGGGCCCTAAAAAAGGGCCAAATAAAAAAAAGGGGTGACGTAGGGACATGCCCATACTGATACTGAACAAAATTCTATATCAAATTCCTAAATATCTTTTTTAGATTTTAAATAAAAAAGTTTCATACATACATCCATACATATATAATCTGTATTTTATAAGTATATAGATAGATGTACAGTACTATATATATATATAGAAAACATGTCCACCTGCTGTTCTGATCCTCTACTTTGAGTTCTCTGTAAAATAAAATGTACACAGCTTTCATTTTGTACAGTATTCTTATTTGCTTGGTTCATAATAAACAATGGAAACGATCTGATTCTTACAGTCTTAAATTTTCTACAACCTAGATGTGAACTCCATCTCTCCTACCCGCTTGTTACAAATGAATCCAGAAAGCTTTTTATAATGTATATACAGTACTGATGAACTTTGGGATGTAAGTTACCTTACATGCTCCTAGCAAATTAATGAGGATAAATACAATACCAAAAGGAATATTTGTTTAGGCATTTCTACTGGTGGAGGTGTCTTATCAGGTGCCTATTCCATTAATGTAAGGAAGATCCATTCTTCCAAAATTCTTGGTGGTCAGTGAGGGTAGTGGCTTAATGAGAGGTGTCTTATTGGGGTTTGACAGTAATAATAATGCAAATCCAATATAACAATCTTGGTGTTAGTTCCCATGTCTTACCCAAAATATCTCTACAAGTCCATAACATTATTTTTTATAGTAGTACCATGACTATTATTGTAATACAGTAACTCCCTGACTTATATAATTTCAGAGATGTGCAAATGCACAAATCTTTTAATTTTTATAAATTTCCATAAAACACTAATGAAAAATTCAATAAACAATTTACATTTTTGCAAAAATATCAACTTTGGCCTTAAATTTTCTTATCTATTATTAGACTCATAAATTTCATTTAACTATTCCATTTGCCAATGTACCCATTCATGAGTGTCATATTTAAATATTGTTGGACTTATGCAGTTTTTGATTTTTGCAAAGTTTTTTGGACAAACTGATTGTGAAATTGGGACCTACCATATTAGCATGCTAAAATTGCAATGCTGTACTGTGTATTAAATTTTAAAGATTTTTTAAAAAATATTTTGCATATTAAAATTTTATGTAAGATTAGATTTGCATAAATTGGGAAAGCTTCTTTATTTGTATTTATTCTTGTGTTAGAAATGAAATTTTAAAGTAACACCACCACATTCATCAGATATATTTAATTTTTAATTATATTTTAATTGATTCCAAATATACATTTTAAAAAATTATTTTATATATATATTTGAATCAAGTCTTTTAATATATATTATTGTTCTCAGATTTAGCATAAGACACAAAAACTTGTGTACTTCTAAGAAACAGAAACAGAAGTTTATTAAGTTGTTGATTTCATATACAGAAAAATGTTTTCAGTCTAACAAGCCATCTTCGGTTCATAAACAGATCATATAGAACAGAGTGCAAAATTCAAAAAACTTTGAATAGAAGAGGCTATTTAAAATAAATCTTATAACACATTGCACAACAGTGCAAAAGATATGAGCATTATCTTCTTATTTTTCATCTATACCTTTGCATTGCTGTGCTGTCATATGATGCATTTTAAAAAACCTTTTCTATTCAGTTTTTTGAATTTTGCACTCTGTTCTATGTTCTATATGTTCTTTATGTGAACTGAAGATGTCTTATTAGACTGAAAACATTTTTCTGTATATAAAACCAATAAACTGTAAAGTATATACAGTGAAACCCCGCTCGTGCGTTCCCGTATCGTACGACTTTCCCGCTTTAAACGTCTATTTTCAGAAGTCCGAGCATTTTCCTGTACATGCAATGTAAAACTTTCCCTCTTCCTATGTTTTAATTATATAACTTTTTTATTATGATGTCATCAGAGTTTCCGGTTTCGTGCGTTTTCCCGGCTCGTTCGACTTTTCGGGCCGGTCCCCGAAAAGTTTCAAAATCGGGGTTTCACTGTACTTATTTTTTCCCTAGAAAAATCATCACATGATGTTAGTCTTTAAACTAACAACAACAAAGATGGAAATATCACTTACTACTTCCTATTTTAACAATGTTTACTAGTAATTAATAGAAAGTCTGAAAAAAATAGAATGGCCAATCAATTAGTATGCACAATAGAATTAATAGATGTTAACTAGTGAAATGAGGATAATTCGTAGAATTGAGAGCCAACATGGAGACCATTAGAAGAAAATTTTAAATTTATTCAGAAATATAATAAACTTTTTATAATCATATAAATATAATTGCAGAATAAAAAATTTGATAGCCTTCACTTTATTCTTTTAATACAACTTACCCCCATCATGTGATATTTTCACACATTAATTGGCCATTCTATTTTGGTCAGAATGCTTTTTAAGTACTTAGATAATTATTTAATTACATTATAAGTCCTTAAATTTTGTTTTTAAAATATTGATGAACATTATAATATCTTCCATGGTGATGAACTGATTTATCTGTCCTAACTTGAATTACTCTCTATCATAAACAGAAAACAAAACCAAGAAAATTAAACTTATTGTAACCCTCCTAACAGTTCCACAAAAAAAAATGATTTACTTTGATAAAATATACTCTTGCATTCCATCCATTTTGGAATAAAATGAGTCAAAAATGAATGCTACTTTAGCATAGATGTCACTGATAGTATTATTCAATAAATACTCTCTTCACATTTGTTGAAAACAAAAGGAAAACTCTAATTATACAGAATATAATCAACTTTGTTTTTTTTTTACTTAGATGTGTTCCAGTTTTGTCTTATGAACATCTGTAGATGGAATTGACTCTTGTATGAATGCTATCTTACAAAAATGATTTTGTTAAAAAGTAAACATGTAGTATAAGTAAAAAGAAATGAAAGATTGGATAAATAAGCAATAAAATGTGAATTTCTAATTATATAACTATTCCTTTTTTGATTTGATCAATTGAAAATGCATTTAGTAGCAAGCTGCTACTAAATGAGGGAAATCAAAATGGTAGACAGAAGCTGAAATAGGACATCCTCTTGCTACCCTGGTTTCATCAGATAATTATGTAAATAATTTTTATTCCTGAATTATGCCTAAGACTGCAGTTCATTTGCATAAAAGTTCAGGCACTGCTATGTCGATGATGATAGATAAAAATTCTTTAACATTTATGACAAATAATTCTTTATTATTATAATTAGTTTTTTTTTAAATTTCTTTAGCTAAATAATTCTTTGTTTAATCATAAACTACTGTTTTGTTGGCCTTTATTATGTAAATAATTTTTATTCCTGAATTATGCCTAAGACTGCAGTTCATTTGCATAAAAGTTCAGGCACTGCTATGTCAATGATGATAGATAAAAATTCTTTAACATTTATGACAAATAATTTCTTTATTATTATAATTAGTTTTTTTTAAAATTTCTTTAGCTAAATAATTCTTTGTTTAATCATAAACTACTGTTTTGTTGGCCTTTATTTGATATCAAATTTTTAAGAATGGAATTCTTGTATTTGTCATTATATATATGGTAAATAAATACAGGCATGACTCGCTTTATGGCAGTTTGCTAATATGGTACTTTTCAATCCTGAAAAACTGGATATATGAGATCCAGAATTGAAACTGGATCCTCTAAAGTAAATATACTTCACTCTAAAGTCATCCAGCTGAATTTTTTAGGTCTAGTGCTATTGGAATTTAATGAATGATAGTGTAAATGTTTTTAGGTTTTTATATGCATTAGCAAATGAATTCAATTCAATATAAAGTTATTCCCATATTTAACTCATTTGCAGCTGTTTGTTGCATAGCACGAGGCTGTTATCTAATATGTATCGGACATAAGTGCTTCCATCTAGGAATAAATTTTCAAGTTGTATTTATTTTTGTAAGAGAAAAACAAACCAGCATCATTTTCATGCTTCAGTCATTGTTTTTTATGAGAGAGATGTTTTCTAGATAAGGGTTTTGGATCTGTTAAAAGGCTCAGCTCCTTTAATGATTCTCATCAACAAAAATTTAGAATTCAACAAATCATAATCTGATTGATAGGAAATGTAAAATATTTCAAAATTTCATAAAGCATCAATTTTAATTCAAAAATTTTTTTCTATAAAATAAGAAATTTTTTCTCTTATTTTTTAAAATTTCAAATATACCAATCCACAAATTTTAGATTTTTTTTCTTAAATTGTATGTCCAGTTTCTACAGGTCACTAAAGTTGGTTGTCAAAGTTATTTAATGATGCAGTTATTTGCTGATATGTTTTATAATATTAATATAAAAAAATGATTATTGTTAATCAAAATTTACACCACTAATAATTTTTATTTTATATTCTATTTTGATTTACTATTAACAAATATAGTATTGTATTTACTCAATTCTCAATTTATTTATGTAATTTTTCCCTGTTTTCCCTTTATTTTTTATTGACAAAACTTATAAATATGGAAAATTATTCAAATTTTACTATAGATCTAGAATAAAAATACTTCAAAAGCCAAATTATAAGGCAAAGTTTATTTAAAATAATAGCACAAAAATAAAGCATTTTGCATTTCAAGTTAATCTTTCATTCACAATGGAATGTTGTTAATGAAAAGTAAAAAAAAAATGCAATAAAAAGTTTGTGACAAATAACAGACAATATAATTAACCTTATTTGACCTCAATTTGACAGAAATATCCTTTGGTCAAATTAGTATTATCATGAAGATGACCATTTCCATTATAGATGAATGTTTGGCTTTAGCTAAGTCAAATAAATGTGAATTATTTAATGTTAAATAATAATTAAAATGGAAATGAAATAAAATGATGCAACATTTCATGAAACAGTTGAGAAATATTTGATCCTTTACAAATTATGCTTAAATATACATTATTAATCTTTTGTCTGGGATGATTTAAGCCTTTTATAATATAACTGCTATACTCACTTAATATAATTTTGCTTAACATCCAGGTTTTATGATCCTGATTAGTATGTTAGTGGGGTATACCTGTATTTATATTAAAATAGTTAAAAAAATTTTACAATGACAAATTGATGATGTCCTTTCTAGTGGAAAGTAATAAATGAAGTTACATTTGTTTATTTTTCATACAAAAAAAAGATACCATTTAAAATTGAAAATTAGAAAACAAGAAAGTAACCTGGTTTAGAAAGTAAAAACATAAAATTCAGTTGAATAGTGAAAAAACCAAAAAGTAATCTTCTCAAGTGCATGATTGGAAATACAAAGTTTGTGTCAATCAAATGCCATCTGATGACAGATTGAAATTGACTGAATATACAGGCAGTTCTCAAGATATGAACATCTAACTTATATAAAATTATAGTTATGATCTAACCCTTATTATATTAAAAAGCCTGTAATATTAAAAATTTGAGCTACAGGCAATCTCTAAATTATTATAAATAATGTAGTTAATAATAACAATTTTATCATCATTACTTTATTATTATGTTAAAAATGCTTTAATGTATCTGGAAGTGTTTATTTTTTATGCATAGAATGGTATACTACTATACACTAAGAAAAATATTTGATTAACATTAAATATGAACCATACCTAACTATTTAGATTTATATACAAATTTAACCAAGACTTAGGAATGGAACTCATTTGTAATCCAGGGACTGTCTATAAATTATGAACTATTCAATTATTAACATATAAGTAAATAAATAATAATTAAAATATAAAGCATGTCTGAATTTGGGTAGAATTTTTCTTCCACAAAAATCTAATTAAATTAGCAATTCTAATTTAATGATGTATATATAATGATTTTTGTATATTATTGTAACATAAGTGTCAAATGCATAAAATAAGATGATAGAAAAATGGTGAAGATATGTAAAATAAAATGGTTTGTCTCCTAAAACTATTTTTTATTTTTTATTTTTTAAATAGAATTATCCTTCCATTATTAATTTGTAGATTATATAGAATTCATTATTCTACTGATAAAAAAAATTATATAGAATTTAATTTTTACTAAAAATTAATTTCTGATAAATTTTTGATTAAACTGTAATAGAATTTTAAGATTTATCTTTTGACTAATATTTTAATCATCATTATTGATGAAAATTTTCTCTATTCAGAGTTATGCGATTTCTTTCTTGTTTCCTTGCGGAGTGTGGGAATATTAGTTACGTAGAGTTCAATGAATGCGCATGCGCTTTCATCGACGATCACAGCTGGGCCTAGCATTTCTCAAGTTTGTGAATGGGTCAAAGCTTCATGGGATGCTGTGAAAACAGAGACAGTGGTTAAATCATTTAAGAAATGTGGCATTAGTAATGCAATGGATGGTACAGAGGACAATTTGTTGTATGAGGACTCAGATGCTGATTTAGAAGAGGTTTCAAGTGACTCTTCATTTAACTCTGGAGATGAGTGTCTGGGTCTTGACGAAGAAGATTAAAAGGTGTTCTTTCCCAGATAGATTGGGTATTTGCAGAAAGTATTTGCTGTTTGTATTACTTTATATTTAAAATACTGTAAATTCATTATAATGATCAGTAATAGTTTTATCCTTCAAAAATGTGTATAAAAAAGAGGTTGCGTCTTATGCGCCGGTGCGTCTTATACGCCGGCAAATACGGTATATAGAATTTAATTTTTACTAAAAATTAATTTCTGATAAATTTTTGATTAAACTGTAATAGAATTTTAAGATTTATCTTTTGACTAATATTTTAATCATCATTATTGATGATTAATTCAAATGAAAAATATTTTCATAGAATGCAATAAAACAATTGCTAATACATATTCCTCCTATCCAATTAATGAATAAGAGGATTATTGTAATTTAGTAAATTGTCTAAATTAGTGAAATATTGAAATCTGGAATTAATATGTTATGTTGTTCAAAATTGTGTGTGATGATTGCTACACACTTCAGAATTCTGTAAAATACAATAACATTTTAATAAATTGATTTATATAAGTTTATTACTAAAGAGTAATTGTTCCTAACATTAATTTATTACGAAATAAAAAGTAAAATGAATTTTTCATAAAGTTAAATTTAAATAAATTTTATATTATTATAATTCACTTCATTTATAACACTTATAAAATATAGTAGAAATCAATGTTAGCTGTTTTCCAATGTTAGCTGTAATAAAGATGGTGAAACTTTTAGCTTTTGTTAAAAAAAATTATCACCATATAAATTGAATTTTAGTTGAAAAATTCAAATTTAAAAAACTGTTTTTGTTGTCTAATATATACTATATATATAGCATTTAGATAAATATATGATTTTTTTTTATTCTGTATTTACAATATCAAGCAAGGTTGTTTAAACATTTATATGGCTAATTTCATATTTATATAATAATGTATAGATCATGTAAAGATTTTCTTTGAACTTAAATATTTTTGATGTTATAGTCAAAATATCATTTAAAAATGAGGTAGTCAGTCAAATTTTTATATAATTGATGTATGTAATAGCTATAAAATCAATTTGCTTCTTATAAACTCCATAGAGAAGTTTGTTTGGGCATTCTTGATGATCAAGTTTCTAAATCATCTTTCTGAGTGTTGTTGGAAACTCTCTATTGGTCCACAATATTATTATTTATTTATTTCTGTATCTCGGAGGCATAACACACTATGCACAATATTTTTAAATTAATGTCATATGTTCTGAGGTATTGATTTATTTTTTTATTTATTTATTTTTTTTTTTGTTTTTCAAAATTTTATTTGTATGAAATAATGGTGAAGAAATATAACAATGAAAGAAGTGCTTAAATTAATGTCATATGTTCTGAGGTATTGATTTATTTTTTTTTTTATTTTTTTTTTTTTTTCGTTTTTCAAAATTTTATTTGTATGAAATAATGGTGAAGAAATATAACAATGAAAGAAGTGAATGTTGAAGCATTTGATAATGAATGTAATCCTGTGATTTTTATATATTCTTTTTCTATTTATTCATAAAATGAAAATATAATTGACTGTTGGGAATTTAGTCACACAAAAATAAATTAATTCAAAATGAAATAAGGGAAAAAGTGTGTGTTTAGTGAAAAATAAACTGAAATATAGAACTTGTATGAAAACTTGACTATTAAGCCTGAAAAAAATTGAATTACATGATTGAAATAAATTTTACATTGTTTGCATTTCCATTATTTCAATGCCAACATATTTTTAATAAATAAAAAGCAATAAATGATGATGATGCAAAATTATGAAAACATTATGTTTAAGCAACTTCGGTAACTTTATTGTGAAGGTAGATAACTGCTCATGGGTTTTGCAATAGAGAAGTAATTAGATGTGGTGTCAAAAATATTGATAAAATCTTTTCTAATTAATTTATTATTTAGATGAAAACATTGGAAAATATTTGCACAGAAGCAGTTTGGAAAAACAGTGAGGTTATGGGGAAAATATTATGTTGTTTAAAGTTAGCTAAAAGAAGAACTGATTTTATTAAAATTTTTTGAATGTCCATTTTGTATTGATATCATTAATTTCACAAATTCTTTAATAATATATAATCATAGATTAAGAAATTAAAAAAACCCTCTATTGACAAATTGAATAGCAAAATAGTTTTTGTTGATTTGAGTAATTTCTTCATTGATGATCAGTACTATTTAGTAACATAAATCTCAAATCATTGGATGTTTTTAGTTTTAAGAATTATAAAATGTAAGTCCAATGCACATCCAAAATTTTTGTTTAGTTTAAATATTTTTAGTAAATGTTCAGACTGCACCAAACACAAACTACAAGTAAAATTACTCGAGCCCTTTATCTTTTGACTGCTAAAGGGCTCTTGAGTAATTTTACTTGTAATTTTAAATATTCCTAGTTTTGAAGGATAACTTTTTTTGAATGAAAAATTGTTTTAATTTAACAAATGAAGTAATAGTTATGATATTAAGTAATCAAATGGTCTTATTGCAGAGAAAATATTTAATTTTTAATATCAGCCCAACAATTATATTAATATCACTACTAAAAATTGACACATTAGCTCTGTTCTCTGAGTGACTGGATAGATCCAGGCACTCAGTTCCTCCATCATGTTGTCTATCCAGCTTTTCCCTGGTCTTCTCAAGGGCCTCCTGCAGTTGAATGTCTGGGATAGAAACTTATTTGGTAGTCTTCCCCAGGCATTTGCTAGACATGCCCAAACCATCTTAGGTGACTAGCTCTGATTTCTTCTCTAATAAAGGGTTTATTGTATAGATTATGGATGCCTTCTTTTGATTTCCATTCTCCTGTTTGTTTTTTGTTGGGTCAAATATTTTATGCAATATTTTATTTTTAAAAGCTTGTAAGGTGTTTTCATCTTTTTGGTCAGGCTTCATCTTTCTGCTCCATATGTGACAGTAGGACAGATTAAGGTTCTATATATGCTAATCTTTGATCTTAGGGAGATGAGTTTTGATGATGATAAGTCTGTACAGCAAAGATGAGCTATTATTTGCATTAATTCTGGATTCTATGTCAGCCATAATGTTGTTCTCACTACATACCATTGTACATAAATATTTAAATTTATTATTTTTTTAAATTTTGTGATGTTAAATTAAGTGTATGGAATAGAAAATTGGTCTACTTGTAACACATTCAAAAATTGTCTTATCTTGGTTTATGGCTAGTCCTGTTTTTTCTGAAGTTCTGAGAGCTCGTGGTATGGAATTTATATTTTGATTTTCTATAGTGATCATGGTGGAAGAAGAAAGGTGGGGTATTGCGCATCTCATTACAAATGCGTGACGTCAATTTACACATTAGTCCAACACATTACACATTAAATTCCTATTTTCTGTAATTAGTAATTAACTTAGGATTTAGGCAATGTATCTTAATTTTAAGATAGTTTGCTAAACGAACGTAACAAAGAGAAGACAAACTTTATAATTTTTTTATTAGCATTCCGTCCTCTCAAAATTTGAAATAAGAACCAATTAATCAATTACTACTATTGATCTCTATATAGGAAAGATTTTTGTATTATGTGATTTTCAAAATTATGTGATGGTTTTTGGAGCCAATTAATTATATAAATCTGCTGATAACTATATTAATAATATAAAAATGAATAAGAAGAATTGTTATAAAATACATTTAGTCCTTGATTTTCAATGGGATTCATTGTACACCAATAAAAAGTGGAATGTAATAATAAATATTGATAATGGGCAATCCATAAATTTTGGACATTTTCAACTTACATCCACTCCAATTTCAATCTTAAATTGGAAATTCTCAAAATTTATGGATTCCTATTTCTAATAGTTATCATTACACTCCACTTTATCATAATAAACTTAAACACAAAAATACAAGAACCAGATACAAAAAGGATGCTTTTTTATTGGGAGTACAAATTAGTTCAGTCCGTTTCAAAAGATGGCGCTCTGTTATGAGTGTTTCCTAATGACATCTGATATCGTCTGTTTCAGAGAGGTTAGATATCTGTCAATAATAATCAGTTTATATCGCTTTGAGATTCAAACAAAAACTTTGTTTTTACTGTGTTGAATATGTCAAATTTTGTGTTAAACTAAGCAGCATTTGCGGGAGGTTTTAGTTTTCTGTTTTAATTGGAAGAAAAGTGCAGCTGAAACACATCGAATGCTTGTGGAAGTTTATGGTGACAATGCTCCAACTGATAAATCATGTAGGGAATGGTTTCGACGTTTCAAGAATGGTGATTTCAGATTGAAGACAAGCCTCGCTCTGGACAGCCAAAAAAGTTCGAAGACGAAGAATTGGAGGCATTATTCAATGAAGATACGAGTCAAATGCAAGAGGTACTTGCAGAATCAATTGGAGTGACTCAACAAGCAGTTTCCATACGATCGAAATCCATGGGAATGATTCAAAAGAAAGGCAATTGGGTGCCTTCTGAACTGAAACCGAGACATTGAAATGCAATTTTTCACTTGCGAGTAGCTAATTCAAAGGCAACAAAGAAGGTTTTTTACATCGGATTGTGACTGGGGATGAGAAATGGATATTCTATGACAATCCCAAGAAGAAAAAATACTAGGCTATGCCCAGTCGATCATTGCCATCGACCTCAACATTAACACCAAAGCCGAATATTCATAGTTTGAAGGTCATGCTCTGTATCTGGTGGGACCAAAAGGGTGTTGTATACTATGAACTGCTACAATCTGGCGATTCCATTACGGGCAATCGGTATAGGCTACAATTGATTCATTTGAGCCGTGCATTATGAGAAAAACGGCTGGAATACGAGCAAAGACATGACAAAGTTATTCTTCTGCATGATAATGCTCAGACTCATGTCTCAAACGTCGTAAAAAAATATTTGGAAACGCTCAAGTGGGACATCCACCATATTCTCCGGACATTGCTCCTTCTGATTACTGGTTGTTCTGATGGATGCAGCACAATTTGGCAGATCACCGGTTCATTTCTTTCACAGAAATCGAAAATTGGCTCCTAACTTGAATCGCCTCAAAAGACAAGACATTTTTTCGAGATGGAATTCGAAAATTGCCTGAGAGGTGGGAAAAAGTAGTAGCCAGTGATGGACAATACTTTGATTAATCTGTTCATTCATTTTGTTCTGAAATAAATGCATTTCTGACCACAAAAAATGGATCAAACTAACTTGTACTCCCAATATATCAAACTATTAGTCAAGGACTCAAATTCTTTGTCAATTGTATTGACCAATCACAGAATTTATTGATGACATAACTTATGCATAAGTTATCATGAATTGAGGACTACCTATATATATAAAAATTTTTCTTAAAACATATATATTTTACATAAACTTACTTCCATGCAACTGCAAAGGTAAATTCAAATGGAAGTACATATGGAAGAACAAGAAAAGGTAATATTTTTGCTGGATGATGCTTAAAGATATAATTAATGATTCCTTTATTTACTTTATCAGAAGCTTCTTGAATTGCTAGAAAAAAGAAAAAAGAATTTAATTTATAATGCTTTTTTATTTTGGCTTAAATATTTAAGTTAAAAATAATATAATTTTATTTTAACCTTTAACAACTGCTTCAGGTAAACTGTCTAATAATGCCATTTGCCGCCTATATCTACAATCAATACAATCGTCATCAGGATGTTCTTTTCTAATTAATGTTTCTTTAGTTTCAACTTGCATTTTACTTTCTGCTATACCAAAACTAGACTGAATAGCTAAACATCTTGTGCAAGATATTATATCTATAAGTTAAAATAAAAATTTTTAATCATATTATAATTTTAGAATTATTATTTTATTATTAAAACTCTTATCTTTTGAATTAAATAATTTTTAATTCCACAAATGAAATATTCAAAGTCAAATTTTCCCCTAGTGTGATAATTTAGAATTAAAACTAATTTTAATAATTATTTTAAATCAAGGCTAAAGTGCACTATCTAGTAATTAATAATTAGATTTTAATTTCAGGAAAATTAATTAAAAATTATAAATTTATCACAATTTGGAATTGAATGGGAACTTTTGGATAAAGCTCAATGTTTTAACTTAAACTACCATGACATTAGACAGATTTCCATTCAAGAGGCTTATCCATAATGATTAATTTCAAAAACTTATCAAACTAGGCAGACATTAGCATTCCCAGACAGGCATTCTATGTAGCTACAAGCCCTCTTAGAAAACCTGAACAGAGTTTAAGATGTTGGAGCATTATTCAAAAGTTCCAGTTCAACTCCAGGTACCAGCAGATTTTTATTTTCAGGAAAATTAGTTAAAAATTATAGTCTAATTAGAGCATTAATTATTAGATGGCACTACCTTAATAATTATTTAAAATCTAGACTAACACAAAAGATATTGGTACCATAATGTTGATTTTAAATAATTATTAAAATTACAATTTAATTCTAAATGATCATATTAGGAATCAATTTGGTTTCAGGTATCTAATTTGTAGATATTTCCCTAGTTTGATTACATTAGAGCAGTGTTTTCCAAACTGTGGGGAGTACCCTACTACAGTGGCACAAGTCTGTTGCAATGGCCAAACAAGAATTAACAAAAATATCATTTTTGAGACAAAAAAAGCAAAAAATAAATTCAAATTGGTGTATAAAAAAAAAAGAATCAGCAAAAGGATTATAAATATAGCATACATATCCATATATCCAGAAACTTTCTGTTATAACTGTTTTAAAGACAAAACATCAATCTGGTTTAGCGACTGAAAAAGAATGACTAGTAGCAATATCTTCCATGACACCCGATTTAGATGAATTTGTGCCAAAAAACAAGCCCACCCATCGCATTAAATATTATGTTATATTATTAAACATGTATTTTACTTTTTTTTGTTTGTTTAATTGTATTAAAAATTATTATACCATAATATATATATATTTTTTATGTATAAGAACTTTATTTATATAAAACATGGTATACTGTTTTGAAGTACTAAACTGTAAGTAGAAAGTATTTATAAAATTAGATTGCTTTGAAAATGAGAGCGTACCAATTTTATATGAATAAAAGGGGTCGCAGACACAAAGTTTGAAAACCACTGCATTAGAATATAATTTTAATTCCCACAAAATTTATTATTATAATTTCCAATAAATTCATTAGTATCCAAAAAGACTTACAAATAATTTTTTAAGAATTTCTATCAATGCTATATTTTATTTTTTTTATAATTACAATCATAATTTTTCTCTTTGGAAAATATTACAGTGCAATTTTATTGCAAAAGCAGATGGGGAAAGAAAATGCAAAACCAGTTAATATATTCCCCTCCCAAATATCAATTGTTAAATACATAAAAAAATATATATAATTATTCTACACATATATTATCAATCTGGTTCTCTTGGTTCTCATTTCTGCACTTGGATAATATAAAGCATTACTTTCCTCTAGATTTCAGAGATTATTGAAATCAATATATTAAACAAAATTTATTTTTTTCTTGTAATTTTGTTTTCAAAAAAATGGTTCTTTTAAAATTTTTTAAAAATCAATATGCATAACATATTCTAAAATTTTAAAAATAAACTATATTTCAATACTTAACTATTTCTTTGAAGGAATTTTAATGCATCATCAAAACCTTGCTGACAAATCTGACTTAGAATTTCAGGATGAGGAGGAAACAAAGTACTTGCAAATCTATATAGATTACCTGCTGAAATCTGAAATTTTGACATTTTAATAATAATTTTGTGCTTAAAATTATTGTTGGTAATATGTATAAAACTTACAGCAATGCTAGTGTTGGACATATGTAACTGAAGTATATTAAACGATGTATCTTGTGGGCAGATATCACTTTCACCAGAAAATGGAGAAACTGTTATTGTGTTTTCATCTAAAATTGGTTGATTATTACTAAAGCCACCATCAATGTAAGACTAGAAATGAAAAATAATAAAAAATTTATAATTCACATTATATAAGCTTTTTTTTTAATTTTATATGTTAAAATAATTAGCTGATTTATAGGAAACACATAAGGTTAATATTTATAAATTTTTGAGAAATTAATCTATCATCAATTAAAACTTCAATTGAACAAGATTCCAAAACAATATTTACTTGTTACAGATAATGAAATATAATTTCATGATTCTTAAAATAAGCTGTGTGTGTCTTTATTTTTATATTTAGTAAAATAAATTCATTAAATGATATGTGCATATTTATAAAATATTTTAATATTGGATCATTGTATTTAACATATATAAAATTGTAACTTTCTGATTATTTTAAATATTAAAAAAATAAATTTTAGATTATTATTGGGAAAATATGATTTTTCTGTAATAATTTTTTTATGTAAAAATTTTAATTGTTTATTAAATATTGAAATAAAGTAGATGTTATAGGCTCCTGAAAATCAAGCATATTAGATTGCAATTTGCTATCTAATGTGCATTTCAACTAAAAGAAAATATTAAATCAAATTAAATCCTATTTCTTTGTAGATAATAGATATAAGCTCAGTTTTTTAATTAAACTATTATTTACTTTTTTAAAGAAACTGCAATGTTTTTAACTCAATTAAGCACTCTTCAACAGTTTTTAGTTTACATACATAAATAAGATGAATTTGAATTCTAATAGTTTAAATTTGAAATTAATTAAAATGGTATGGTTGCTGTGGTGATATAGTTTTTAAATTAGGTCATATTGTAAAGTATATATGATATGCTTGTAGAGAAAGGAATATAATTATTGCATCTATGATGTTATACATTAAATATTTATAATAAATAATAAGAATTGAAAATAAAATAAAATAGATAAAAATATTATGTATAATAAGCCAAAAGTACTTCAGTTACTTTAAAAAAATAAATAAATAGTTCTACTTAAAAAACTAAGCTTGTATCTATAGTCTATATATTAAAAAAAGGTAGAAAGTGATAATTATTTTATCCTATTTCTTTGCTTTTTATATCTTCAAATACAGATTAAAAACATGAAATTGTAGTAATGCTGGGTTTTTGATTGTTTTATGTAAATACATTACAACCAAGTTGATCATGATATACCTAAACAGATCTCAATCTGCTTAACCCAGTGTTTTCCAAACTATGGGTGAGAGTCTATTCCAAAGGGGAGTACAAGAATTAACAAAACATCATTTTTGACACAAACAAGCAAAAAATAAGTTCAAATTGGTGTCAAAAAACCTGAATCAGCAAAACGATTATAAATATAGCATATATCCAGAAATTTTCTGCTATAGCTATTTTAAAAGACAAAATGGATGATTTGGTTTAGTGATTGAAAAAGAATTGCAAGTAGTGATATCTTCCATTACACCAATTTGAGAGAATTGGTACTGCAAAACAAGCCTATCTATGGCATTAAATACTATGTTGTATTAAACATGTATTCTATTTTTTTTTTTTTTTTTTTTTTTTTTTTTTTTTTTTTTTTTTTTTTTTTTTTTTTTTTTTTTTTTTTTTTTTTTTTTTTTTGTTTGTTTGTTTGTTTAATTGTATTGAAAATTATTACACCATAATAAATATATATTTTTTTGTGTGTAAGAATTTTATACAAAACATGGTATATTGTTTTGTAGTATTAAATTGTAAGTAGAAAGTATTTATAAAATTATAAATACTTTCTACTTACAATTTAATTGTTATGAAAATGAGGTGCATATCAATTTTTTTTATGAAAAAAAGAGGGTGCAGACACAAAAAGTTTGAGAACCACTGGCTTAACCCATTAATGCTGAGTGATCTTATAAAAGAGATTTTTTTTCTTTAAATGCTTATATAAAAAATAAAAAAATTTCATTTTTGAAATTTGACTTTTTGAAATGTTGATTTATTTTAGAAAAGTTTTATATAAATGTAATATGAGAAAAAGATGTTTTGATTCTTATAGATATTTTAGTTCAATTCATATTATATTTTGGATTTAGTTTAGTGTTTATTTAAATCTGATAAAAAAAAAAAAAAAAAAAAAAAAAAAAAAAAAAAAAAAAAAAAAAAAAAAAAAAAAAAAAAAAAAAAAAAAAAAAAAAAAACTAATTGTCAATTAAAATGATCTCACATGAGACTGGAAATACTTTTACATTACAAGTATCTCTCCTATAACACGGTTTCATCCTAACATGATTTGAAAATTGCAGAAACCTTCATATAACATGGTACTTCCACAACACGGTTATATGAGGATTACTGCAAATAGAAAATTACATTTACTCTCCTACAACACAAAACATTTTCATTAATTTTAGTAAATCCATACTAGGGACCCAGTGGCGTAGCTGAAAACTGCAAGGCCCCCGCGAAAGTGTCGATGGGGCCCCCTCTTTTTAATTTATCGATATAATTTATTTCAAGCTTAAACTCTGTAACACAGGATGTCAACGTTTATTTATAAGGATGTCGATGTAAAAAAAGCCTAGCGCAAATTAATTTATTAATAAGGTTAACACGTGAAACTTTATACAGGTGAAAACAATTTTATTATATATGTTACAAGCAGGGCTGTTTTTATGCACAGGCCGAGCAGGCCCCTGCCTGTAGCGCCAAATTGACAAAGGCGGCAAAATGATGATTTTCATTTATTTTTATTTATGCAACCTTTATTACCTGATAAAATGTAATCAGTTTTAAGAAAATGCACAGAACAAATGAAAGTTTCCTTGGGTGCTTTCTTTCCAAATTTCAATATATGTAGCCACTTTTTTGTAACTTGATATATTTCGGAGTTGATGTAAAAAAATAGTCGCCAATTGTTTGCTCTTACATTGTGGTAAGACGCAATAACGATTATTTATCTTATTATTCTTCTTCGTTCTCCCAAAATCCATAACAAAATACAGTAAAACTTCGATCTAACGTTCGTCGATCTAATGTTTTCCTCGATCTAACATTCTTTTTCTCCAGTCCCAGCAAAAAATAGGGAAAAATAACATTAAAATGTTTCGATCTAACGTTTTTCGATCTAATGTTATCCTCTGTCTAACATTCAAATTTTCTGGTCACTATATCACCAAACTCATGTAAATAATGTTCGATGTAACATTTGACAGAATTATTATTACGTCCTGTCCTCTCACACGTCGTCATAAGTTATGCATACAGTACTGTATATACATACTTACTATGTATATACCATACTTATGTATGGTAGTCCTATGTAAGTCACATAGTGTACTTAAATACATTGCACTATATTCTGATGTTCAGTTCAATAAAACGTTTTATAAAATGTAGTTATTATACATAGTAATTTTATTTTATTCAAATATATTTGCCAGTTTTGAAAATCACAATACGTGCGCTCAAGGCCTGCACATTTTCTACTTTTTTGGTTGTAAATTTCACTAGTAATCTCTTCACATTGCAAAATTTTGCAGGTCCGCGTTACCTATATATGTACCGTCATTTTTATTTTGCCGTTTCTCGATCTAACGTTTTCCTCAATCTAACGTTTTTTTTCCCCGTCCCCTTGGAAAATGTTAGATCGAAGTTTTACTGTATATTCACTTATAATATACATGTAACGATAATAACCAGTCTACTATACTACTTTCAGTAGTTTCGCAGAGAGACACCAGCTGGCAGGTCATTCGTTTGGAAATGCGAATACCAATGCTATTTTCTTACGTGAAATGAAGTATAGTAAGGGCGCCAAAAAAAATCGCCTGTAGCGCCGAAATGTCTAGCGGCGGCCCTGGTTACAGGATAAACCGGAATTCAAGAAATACTAGAATTTCCTACTTAAAACGAGAACGTCCTAACGACCAGGGCATTCTAATATTTCTTAGGCCGAATACGAAATGCCGAATATTTCTTATTCAAAGTCCGGAATTTCTAGTTTTTCCTAGTTAAAACCCGAAGTGGCAAACAATTAAAATAAAAGACTTCATTTCTCATGTATTTCCGCTCAGAATTCTATATTTTCCAGCAGATATTTCTTTCTTTAGAGAATCAGCCAGGATAAACAAATCTCATTAAGGAAGGCTGCAATCTGCACCAATGGAAATACATAGAGCTAAATCCGCTTTAAATTCACGAATCATTGTATATCTAAATTACGTCTGTGCAAAAAAGAATAACATTTTATGTAATTCTAAATGCCATAAAAGCCTACCTTGTAAAAATTAAATAAGAGGTACCTAGTTGTATTTTTCAACTTTAAAAATTTTTTACTTTGTATTTTATGTTGAACTTCGACTAATAAAAATATTAAAATATTTGTCCATAAAAAATAAAAAATTTGCAATTTCAGTTCTTTAAAGTCAACCGTGTAATAATGAATGAGAGTTAGCTCTATTTTCAATTTGTCTTATTTCATTTTCTCAACAGAAAAGAAAATAACAATGAAACTGTTATTTCCTATCAAGTAATAAAAATATGAATTATGTTCATTATAATAATGTTTTTTTTTCAATTAAATCAACAATTTTTATATTCACAGTATTACCATAAATACAAAAATAAAAAAAAAAAAATAGCAGGTCCTAGTTATTTTGCAAAGTAGGCTTTTGTTGCATTTAGAATTACACAAAATGTTATTCTTTTTATACAAACATAATTCAGATACACAATGCTTCGTGCATTTAACACGTATTTAGCCCTATGTACGTACTTCAACTGGCACAGATTGCGGCCTTCCTCAATGAGATTTGTTTATTCTTGTGAATATTCTCTAAAGAAAGAAAATTCTGCTGGCAAATATCGAAAACTGAGCGGGAATACATGAAATACGAAGACTTTTGTTTTAACTGTTGGCCACTTCGGGTTTTGACTAGGAAATCTAGAAATTCTGGACTTTGAATAGGAAATGTTCGGTATTTCGAGTTCGGTTTAGGAAATACTAGAACGTCCGACAAGCGTTAGGACGTTCTCGTTTTGACTGGGAAATTCTAGTCCTTCCTGAATTTGGGTTTGTCCCATAACATATATACAAATTGTAAAACGTTTAAACAGATTTACATTGATTTAAATGAAAGTAATTTTATTTGGACAAATTAAACAACAATTAAATACATCAGAAGATATTTAAGTTTACACGCACGAAATCGTTCCAAACGTTTGGCATTTTTATTTGCAAATTCTTCTATGAGTAGATTGATATTGTTTTTTAGCTCTGTCGCATTCTATGGATAACATAGTTAAACCTGCTAATTGCATTTGCGTCATTAAACAAATGATTACATTCTAACAAATGATATAAATAGAACAAGTAAATCAAATGCGTAAGATTTTAAACTTGTATCGTATATATGTATATAGCTTAGTTTGTGATAGTTTGCTACTTTCGAGAGCACTGCATTAGATGCACTGTAGCGTTTTAATCGAATAATCGCATTCGGAAACTTAAAAAACCTACCGTATTACTTCGAATTTAAGCCGCACTTTTTATTCGGATTTTTAAGACGTAAAATTTGGGTGCGGCTTAAATTCAAAGCGAATACTTTAACATCTTATTTCTCCCATAAAATTTGGGTGCGGCTTAAATTCAAAGCAAATACTTTAACATCTTATTTCTCCTGAGCTCCCACTCTCCAACGTTCGGGCTTTTGCTTTACGCTCTCTGTATGCGCATAGTATTACAATCGTTGATTACAATTTATTCGGTAGCTTATTATGTATATTAGTACCTATTTAAGTAAATAAAAATGTTTCTTATTTTTCAATACTTATTATAAAATCATTTTTATTTTTTCCAATTTTAAAATCCTACTGCGGCTTAAATTTGAAGTAATACAATATGTGAAAACAATACATAAATTGTAAATTAGTGCTAAGTTTCAGAGTTCCAGCTAACGAACGCCGACGTCTACTGTACGTTAAATACATTTAACTGTTCCGCATTAAAATAGAGGTTATTTGGGATTAATTGTTTGGGTTTTAGAGATATTTTCTTCAGGGTGAAGTTGGGGCCCCAAGAAGCTCGGGGGCCCCCCCGCACCGTGGGATCTGCTGACCGTCAGCTACGCCACTATAGGGACCAGGGCCACCGAGAGAAATTTTCAGGTCCATGACAAGTCTGTGGTCTGGACCCCATTTAAAAAAGTACATCACTTTGGTTTAATAAAAAAGTCAAAAAGTCATATAAAATATTAAACATTTAATTAAAAAAAGTGTACAATAAATTCAAAATTAAATACATTACACACCATGTTATATATAAAATAATTTATATCATACAAAATGCAAACATTAAATAAAAAGAGAATTTTAAAATTTTTTTGGTCTCATCTGAGATGAGGCCAAAAATTTTAAAAACCTTCAATGAGGGATGAATAAAAATTTTAAAAAACTTTTGACTATCCAAATACTATTAATGTATACATAAAACAGTTTATTTTGGCACAACTGTTTTGGGTGGTAGACCTTGTGGCGACCTGCGAACTATCAGATACTTTGTGTGACACATTGGTGCTCGACCGTTGGGCCCTTTTCGATACTGGGCCCATGACAAAAGTCTCGGATGTCACCCCCTTTTGGCAGCCCTGCTAGGGACACACAATACAGCCATAAAATGTAATCATTGGGAAATTAGTCATAAATGCAATTTCACTAGTTTGCCATGAGAGGGATGATGTGGTCTATTTTCGTATTTCAATTTGAATTAAGTGGAGATAATTGAATATTTTGTGTTCCAAATATTCAGTTCTTGAATAAAAAAGTTTTTCTTCAATAGAGGAATGTGAAAGAGAAGAAAAATTTTTTCATAATTTTTTTTGGATATATGTTTACGGAATGTGTTTTCTAGCGGGTGGTAGTGGGTTAGATTACAAATTTTGTAAAGAGAGCGGAAGATACACAAATTTTAAATTCATAAAAAAGTTTAGAAAGTGAAATTGATATTGTTAAAGGAAAAAAAAGGAAGATATAATTATTAAATGAATGTTATATGGCTTTCTTCTTTTTCTTTCTTTTTCTTTCTTTTTAGGTCTTATGCAGGGCTCGAAATAATGGTTGCCAGCTCGTCATTGGTAACTAAGAAATTGCAGCTGGCAAGTGTGATGAGATAACCTTAGAAATGCTTGATTAATACTCTCCACAATTTATTTTCATGTTTTTTTCTGTATAGTACAACTCTGACGAGAAAAATTCTGTAGTGCCTCTAGTTCACGAAAGGGGGAACCACTTTGAGAGGGCTAAACCCACAGATTAGGTTTATATATCTAATCTGTGGGCTAAACAATTCGTTTTAGGTAAATGGTAATAGCTGATGGGTAAAAATTGGTGAAAATAAAGGTTGCCTCATTTGGTGATTGACCAGTCATATAGCTCAGCAGGTTCTGATGTCATCAGGAGACTTGGCAGAGACCTTGCAGACTTTCTTATTAAAATCATTGAAATATATCATTAAAACTTAAGCATATCATTGGAAAACTTTGGCCTATTCTATGCAAGTATAGAGAAGGTCCTAGATTTTAACTAGACATTGGAAAACTTTGGCCTATTCTATGCAAGTATAGAGAAGGTCCTAGATTTTAACTAGACAACACATTAATTAAGATAATTCATGATGTAAAGCCTGTGAATCAATGAAATGTGAAAAATAAACACGTGTTGTGTGGACATGAGATTTGTTTGAAAGAAAACTGCTTTTACTTGTGGAGTACTGTATTCTATTATTTGATTAAAATAAAGCTGAAATAGTTTAAATCCAGAATATCTTATTAAGAAAAAATAAAATCCACTTTGATAATACTTTTAATGATTTGGCATTTTATATACATTTTCCTTGAGGTTTAACGAAGGATATATACTGTTCGTATTTAACCCTTTTGATTGACTGACAAAGATGATCTTCAAAGTTCTTTATTTGATTTATTATTATTCAGTGTGGAAAAATGAATGAATGTAATATATTTTACATACAAACAATAAAAAATTTAAACATTTGAGAATTCTACCAAGCTTCGGAATGGATATATCGTCGTAAGCGA